>JASANE010029734.1:0-55755 GCA_030248225.1 Trileptium ribeirensis
TGGCAGTGGTGTATCGCTAAAGTATGGTCCATGCGATGCTGTGTCTAAACGGATAGACAACCTCAATCGTCACGTCGCAAAGATGCATGGTGAACTGGCGACAACTCCAGGTCGATGGGAATAGTCGATAGAACGCAAATACATCAACATTACCAACACAACAACATCTACCCATGCCACGAATTCAGGCAAAAAGAGACGAATCGGAGACGAAGACAGATGAAATTAACCGATGCAAAAGTGGCACTAGCGTGGTGCATCAATGCATCAATATCAAACTACTTCAATGGACAACGGCGGACTGGATCAGATAGCCACGCAGCTACTATATCATACGAACGGGACGTGGCTTAATTCAAATGCCAATATTTATTAATCAATCGCTGTCTATACTAGAGAAGTTACTTAAACAACGTCAATGAGGAGTCAAGATTTGGATCAGCGTTGAATGTTTGCACAGCAAAGTCTACGCAGCAACGATAACACCGCATTTTGCTAATAAAACTCGACGTATTCTACCAGGCTCAGCCATTAACAGCAAATAACCTCCATTTTTAGCTAGTTACTCAAACGAATAGAAGAATTTGACACAAAAGGATCTGGGTGGACGCTTAAACATGTGCGTCATGCTTAGATCAATATCAAACTATTTCAATGGACCATGATATACCGATCACTAAAAAGATCAATATATATTGAGTTTCAAACACCAATTGGCAAGCAAATGACGGCGTCAGCGTTCCAACGACAACAAATGCTTTTTATGGTCAGGTTTGGCAGCTGTTCATCCAGTACATTGGAAACAACATGCAGATAGGGTCCGCAACTATGAACACGAAATGGCATAACATGCACAGAATTCCTCGTCGCAATCCATGATATACCACAGTTTGAACGACATAATAAATTAACTACCAACATCTACGAGTTCGAAGATGGTGATCGACAGTAAACTTTCCTTAGATAGCACTTTCGTTGTATCTACATTGCCCATTTATGTAATAAAAGCAATACGAAATGGCAATGAAACGTAAATTAGGACGAAAATACCTATTAAGCTTTAATTTTTTACGCTGCATCATAAAATTGGGTAACTGCCGTACCTTGGTGTGGGGTGTAGAATATGAAATGGTTGGTGATACAAAAAATATAAAAATATAAAAAATATTGTTGTCATATTTTCTCCACATATTCACGTAACACCATAAACACTCAGCAATTCCTTCACTATTGCCGCAACTTTCTGCTGTCTTTCGAATCTCCACATCACCCTCACTATTCTTCATTACCATTATAGCTCGCACATTCGGATCGGGCACGTGCATGACAAATTCGTTCTATTGAACAACCATTCGCACCGCTCGCTGTTTGCAACTTTGTTTTAAAAGTACAGCTGCAATAAATACAAGCGGTTCGCCACCGTTATCGGTCGAGTGTATTTACAACACAGATAAAAGCTCATCCAAATAACCTTCTTTTTGGTATTTCATATTTTGATCGCTATATGCAGTATTTTACATGGGTTTGTTTTCGTATCGTTCAACGTCCTCGTTTATCGGACCAAACTTCATGACTTCAGGGTGGGTGATTGTCCTCGTTTGCGGGTTGTAGATTTCACGCTCAAAGGTTCCTGTTGCACGCATTTGAATTCTGATTTCGACTGAAGTTCGTCTTTGCCACAATTTTTCTGAAGATGAAGCATTCCCGTTGTGCCGCGATGTACGTATTTCGAGGGCTCTGTGGGTAAACCGCAGTGGCATTGTTTCCATTCGGTTTCGGAATTGGATACAGGCCGACTCCATTCCTCTTTGCGCATGTACTGATGTGCCGGGTCATATTTGATCGTGATTTCGCTTCTTGACAAATGAAGCATACACTCAACTTGATTCCTTCGCCATCTTCCTCGTGGTTCTTCTTAGCCGCCGCACAGTCTAGCACCGTACATCTGCCGACACGATATTCGAAACATTGGTGGTGTTGGTTCGGCGTATTCTTCGTTGATGTTGTTTCAGGCCATCCTAGTCTTGAAGCTATTTCTACATCCGTCCCAGTCACATGTGGTATCTTGATGGTCGGATTGGTTGCACTGACTTCTCTTCGGTTATTCTTAGCCGCCGTGCTTCCTGTAGGTGCTCATCTGCTGCTCCCACTCTTCGATGGCCTTCATTCTGTTCAATGCTTCCATGCCAGTTTGTGGATGGCTAGCTTCTTCACGTTGTCCGGGTCCACGTTGAATTCTCGTTGAAGCTTCCGTCAATAGTGAATGGTGGTTTGGCTCCCGTTTCCGCTGCCCGATCCACACCAACCCAGCATGGTAGCCCCGGTAGTGCTTTCATTTGGCATCCTTAGTACTTGACCAAGTCGTTCAAGGGTTCTCAGTTCCACTTTATAGCGCACGTTTCCGACACGCCATTGCCGCCATACCCCCAACATGTCGGTGTCCGCTACCTCCATTTGAATTAGACCTGGTCCTTTGCTTTTGTTCATCTATACGTATTTGTAGGCCTTGTCCATGAATTGTAGAAATTTCTTTAGCTCGCCCTCACACCACGACCTAACCACAAAATTTGACGCTTTTATCCGGTGGTAGGCCCTCACAGACATTCTTAACCGGTCCGCATAGTGCGGGTCGCATACAAATAAGTTTCCGTCTTTTATTCCACGAAACAGCGCTGGCAAGCCGATTATTCATGCGAAACCGATCCTCAAATTCCAGGCCTTTGGGTTTCGCATAAACAAAATATACTTCTAAATAACGAAAAATGTAGTCAGATTTTCCTCAACAAAATGTACTTTGGGCAGTTTTTAGCAATAAACGGATCGCTGGAATAAAATGTGTCGTTTTTTCGAATAATGGGTTTAACTGCATTAAATATCCGTGAAATTTAAAAAATAATAAAATACAAAAACCACAAAAAGATACAAACTAAAAATAAAACAAAAATTTGAAACAAACAAACTTTATAAATGGTGTATTAAGGGATTGATTGATTTGTCTGTAGTGATTTGTTTCGGAAAAACTGTTCGTTAAAAAAACGAGTGGAAGTAAAAGTGGCTGCACTATCGGCAGCTGCGGAGGCCTAAGATGCGTGGCTTATTAGGTATTAACATGTGTGGTTAAGAGAGATTAAGAGCTATATACGTTTCAGTGTCGTGGGTTGCAAAAATTTCATAACTAATGTTTTCACAAAACACTGCCTAATCAACGAAACAATAATGGTAATTTAGCAAAGGTATTTCAAATAAGTGGAAATGTTCTGTTAGATTTTGCGTTTTCGATGAGCTTTCCATTATATATTATAATAAAATATAGCTGGAACTAACTCTAGCATTTACGTATCACTTTTTCGTCTAATATAACAAAATAATGTTTCGCTAAATTTAACCTTTTCAGTCATTATGTTTGTCGCAAATACACACACGATAGTACTAGACAATTACATAGGTAGTAGCGGCTATATAAAGTTTTGGGTGAGAGGAAGTTACCTAATTAACAAAATTTTCAAAAAATGTAAAGTATATATATTATTTATGTATTATCCTTTTTTCAGTCTTAGGTCCGTTTGTAACAAATTTAATAGTTTCATGTATAGTAGTTTTGTAGAGCTTTTTAGAATCTTTGTCATATTTGTTCTGTTTAAATATATTGGATATGTTTTCGAAAGTTCGTTGGTAGCTCATTTCCATAATTTTGCACATTTATGATGTTGGTTCATAGCGGAGATAGTGAAAGTGTCATTCAAAAAAGTTGGTCTTTCATGTTTTTATATCGCTAGGTATTTCATAACTGTAATTAAGAAGGAAGTATTATGAAATAGTTGTCGTTTTGAATTAGTTTTGTCATACATAGATTTGAATTATGAACTTTTGCTGATATTGTATATGAACTTTTGCTGATATTGTATGTATATACATCTGCGATGTCTGGATTTTTTTTGAATCGGTGCAACATCGCGCTGGAGCAAAATAAGTTTTTATGCCTTGCATATATGTCGGACTATTGACGATATATCCATTTAGGCGTAACCAGGATTCTTGCGACGCGATTTACGAGTTCTGTACTATAGTTATAACTTGAGATAGTCAATTCGTATTCAATATTCGCAACTTATGCTTATGCTTATGCAACTCATCTTGACAATGTTACGTCTTTTCATTTTCTTTCCTATATCAGCCTGGTTTTTATTCGTATTGATGCCTACTTCACACGGTCACGTTATTTCTCTTTGTCCATATTCAGGTATCGTAGTGCTCCGCAGTGTTGAACGGAATTCGTGTATATATACGAAATTCATGTTCGTGTGCAACAGAACGCTTTTTGAATCCCGTGGATCTCGACAAAAATTATTTTGAAAGCAATGTATTATTGATTGTGGCTTTAGCATGATTGAACTTGCTTTATTGGCCCACCATTGTTGTTTGTTTTGTCAGTGTTTAACATTGTCGGATGTAACTGTCATATATGTTCGCAAATTTCACCATGTTAAATGGAAGAGACTGTTGATGGTCGAAACAGACAGTGCTTCTAGATTTTTTACCTCTTGATCCGCGTTGTGTCGCGTTTCCTTTGATACCAAGACGTTGTTGTTGTCACTGTTATTATGTCTGCTAAGTTTCTTACAGCGCCTCCTTTTCCGCGTTGATAAAATCTTTAAACCATAGCTGATCTTTCGTACGTATTATGGCACCGTCGCTTGGTTGGTATAAAGATGTTTGTGTCATGATCGGTACGCAATGTACATTCACTTTTACATTATCGACCAGCATTCGTTCGCTCACCGACTTTCCCAGAATTCTGTTGCTTTTCAAGAGTATAGTTTTTCATTCCTGTTTGTACATCCTTCGTTGCCTGTTCCATGATTTCTGGAACCAGAACTCGGTATATAATCAATCTTATGGTTTATTTCGAATTAACGCCCGAAGCTACAAAGTTGTTCTATTGTGTATTGAAGTTCTTCTGTCATGGCGTTGTTTCACCGAAACATTCCCGCTTATCCGTCTGATTTTTCCTCTATATTGTATATACTACTTGTGACAGTCTAGCTCGTGTCACTTTTGTTTGTTTACGTATGAGACTGTGGCTCGTCCCGTTGTCTTATTTCTTCTGCAAGTGGTTGTTATTCCAGTTGTACTTCTAGTGGGTAGCGTGTTCTTCCGGTTGGTGTGCTGAGCTTATTGCAGCATTAGTTGAAAGGTCCGTCGCGTGGTTACGTCATTACTCGGATTATCATCTTGTCGTGCTTGCTAGTCATCACGATGTCAGTCCATGTTTGTGTGTGCTATGGCAGCTGCTGTTGTTGCTGAGTTTCGGGTTGAGGTTGAGCTGAAGAGAGTTTTACTTTAACCAGTGCAATGGAACTTTACTTAGCCAATTAGTTCCCCGTTAGTTTCCGTTGGTTGCAACATTTCTTTGCGTAGGTTTTGTATGTGTCCCTCTGTTGAACCATCTGCTGAAGTTCTCTCAAGTTTTTCTTCGCCTGCCTTATCTGGTTCGTTAGTTCTGCCATTATTCCTTCCCGATATCCTGTTCCTCCTTTGCACCTTTTTCCTTTTGTGCACATCGTTCTCTGCTTTTATCTCTATATGTAGATGACAGGTTTTGTAAATCCATCGTATTTGCTTACATACGTACATCTTCTTGTTGAACATTGCTGACGTTACATATTATATTACTGTTGATCAATGAACATTTGTTCCTCGATTGCCTTGAATTTCAATTCTCTTGTGATTTTTTGTCCAGCTACTGATATGCCCCCGTATCAAGTCACTGTTTTCGATATATTTTTGGTCATTCTGAAAGAAGGCTTGGCCTCAATCCGGGCATGGCAAGGTATGGGAAAATTTTACGCGGATATTGAATTTGTATATATACTATTCTAACAGAGGCAGTGCTTGTGAATGACCTCACCGTGGATACTTCAATGCTAATGACGAAAGTACTTTAGCCCAATGTTTATGTTTGGCAGCCCTGCATTTAGAAGCATTTTTAAACGGACAATAATCAAACGAAATTTAGATTTTTTACGTTGGCAGTAGCTGCTGTAAACAGTGATTCTCTTCACTAAGTATTGAGGCCAAAATTTCCCAGCTTGACTGGTATATATGTAACCCAAAACGTTGTTGCTATATATATTTTTTCTTCAACTTGGTATATATAAATATTTTAAGTAAATGGGTGACTCATTTCACACCTTCGTGTTTTTCTCGCATGTGATTAATGAGATGTAAGTCTGTTGTGTAGGTGTTTAAATAATATTGAAAATGCTTTCCGGTCACATATTACTATAACGAATATTATAAGTAAATGGGTAACTCATTTCACACCTTCGTGTTTTTCTCGCATGTGATTAATGAGATGTAAGTCTGTTGTGTAGATGTTTAAATAATATTGAAAATGCTTTCATGTCACATATTACTATAACGAATATTATAAGTAAATGGGTGACTCATTTCACACCTTCGTGTTTTTCTCGCATGTGATTAATGAGATGTAAGTCTGTTGTGTAGATGTTTACATAATATTGAAAATGCTTTCTGGTCACATATTACTATAACGAATATTATAAGTAAATGGGTGACCCATTTCACACCTTCATGTTTTGCTCTCATGTGATTGATGAGATGTAAGTCTGTTGTGTAGATGTTTAAATAATATTGAAAATGCTTTGTGGTCACATATTACTATAACGAAGCGAGCTTGGCGAGGTGACATTCTTGAAACAACGCACAATTAGGCAAAAATTCTTTTGTCCGTTTGTTGGTTGCATATACAACTCTTCTCGTATTTGGAAATTGTGTGGACTCAGTCAATAAGAATTATTGAATGAGAATATGAGACCACAAAATACATGAGAGCGACACTAGCTCCGTAACCATTCGGAAGCGCTAGCCTCGGCATCGAAGAATTTTCACTAGACTGCACTATGGTGGAAAAGATGGGCGTCCGTTTATTTTTTTCTCTGTAAACAGGACTTCATTATCTCAACGTAAACCAATGTGGACGTATGAGGGCTCATATGAAAGCTACAATACTCTAGATGTGCCTTTTGGAGGTTTTATTACGATTCGACACACCCATGTCCCACCACAGAGGGTCGAACGGGTAACCCAGGGGTACATGGCAAAAATGGGCCATTTTTTGGTTCATTTTTGCTCATAACTAGGCAACGCTTGAGCCTATTTGAATCATTTTGATATCGAAATATGTGTCCTAGGAAGCTTTATTTCTGGGTATATGTATACGTTGTTTTGGTCGGGTCCCTATGGGGCATGGGGGACTTTAGCAAATTGTTAAATTTCCAAAATTTTGGTTAAACTTTGTCGAGGTGCAGCTATGTAACCACTCAAGCGATTCGAACGAAATTTGGTATGCGGGGCTACCTGTAGGGTTCAACAGATTTGATGTAGGAACCCTGGGTAAATTGTTATTTGAGTCCACAGTTGGGCCCGACGCCATATATAGTCATCTGTGACATTACCACTTCTAACGGTATATTAATAGATTGGTGGCTCAAAATAAGTTCGTATGGGTTTTCTTGGGTGCTGATTTCAAATCTTCACTTTATTCAAACGTATCTCTTCGTGCAGAGGTAGTTATATCAATGGGTTGGACAAGGCGAGTGGTGTGAAAGGGGCGAGTGTCATGCGGTCTGTAGCAAATTCTGTTTATGCTTTCTGTGCTGCTGTGCTTTTGTTACGATTCTTGATACCTATGTTGTTCATGATTCGTAAGCAGTTCTGAGGTAGAGTTAACCCTCATAGGATGCGTATTAGATATCTGACTATCAGTTTTGCTGCATCTGTACATTATTGAACAGCAGATTAATAAATATTTTTTGTTGAGTTACGTCTTTGTTTCGTAACAGGAATATATTTTTAATAAGTTGCTCCACTGTATGTTAACGTTACAGTTTCTCATTTCTCCTAATTCATACACTTGGCATGTCGCCAAGATTCTAGTATAGCTGTTTTATATACGTCTTGCTAAATTACACGTTCAACGCTCTCAATTCACCACCTTGGCGATAATACAAGCTACAAGGGGTCGGCATTGTGTCAAATACTTCGAAGTTAACTGTGAAGTTGATAATAACTGTATTATTAACGTATTTAGGATATTTTTTTATAAATCTGGTATATTTATATAAGTTGAGCTAAATTTATAAATCATGGTGCAAATGTTATATATTATTTGACGTCTATTAATGGGCTGGACAATAGCGTCCTTAATCATGACAGAAAATCGACAAAAAATTGCTTTGCTTGCATCGGGTTCATTCAATCCTCCGACCAATATGCACTTGCGAATGTTTGGTAAGTTCAGCTATGCGTATGCTTGTAGTGTCAAGAGTATATCTGTATGGGAATAGCAATACGTTTTCCAATACTCTAATGTTAATCCACGTCTTGTTTGACGTGACGTATTTACATGTGGGTCTAAACACATTGGCTCCTAATATTGTGATCGGTGAACCACTACTACCGTGTGTTGTTGGAGGTTGGCTAGGCCCGCTGGACTGTTCGAGATAACTTGTTGAACCTTTGACAGTTGCCAGCTGACCTCGCTTAAAACGATCCATTATACTGCCACAGGTTTGGAACCTGTGACTTTCTACTAACCCCAGAAATAAGGTTACGAAGGTCAGCAATGCTCGTGACATTTAAGACGTTTGGCTGCACCATAAGGGTGGTAAAGATGGTGGTTTGGTGAAAATTGGAGTTGGAAGGCTTCATAGGAATTTAAGAATTACTTGCCAATTATCGACAAACTTATAATGATCAGATTAGAACCAAGTTTCTCCGTATGCGCCACCCTGAGAACCCTGTAATTAGCAATGGGAACGGGCAAAAGTGCTGAAAAACCAAATAAAAAGCGAGGCGATATTTTTCGCAAAGGCGACAGCATTCTTTTTCTTGGAGTTGGAGCTGGCTTTTGAGAGAAAATGCACTAAATTGTGAGACGGCAGCAAGGGTTAGCTTGAGAGTGCAGGACAGTGCCATATTCTTCTCATAAGCAGTTTTTGAAATGGTGCGGAGTTTAGCGAGCACACTTTACTCATAACGGTCAATTGTGGAAAAAAATTTTTCTACATGATGCGCATAACCCATTTTACATTTCTTTTATTCGACACATATTGTATAAATCGGGTGTGTACTTAGCCTTGTGTCTGCGCTGCTTCTATGATTTCCCACAGAAATTCTCGGAAAATTCACTCGAAATGGATGTTTTAGAGTTTGTCGAGGTTTTATGTTATAAGCCATCTCGGATTCATCGGATTAAAATATAAGGATTGTCTTGAAATAATTCTCTCATTCGGGGGTACAAGTTTTCTGTGGGATGAATTTGTTGGAATAATCGTTTCGATAAATAAAGACAAAATTTAAGGATATATTTAATCAGTATTGTGCTTGTCAATACTTGAAAATTTTTCGTATAGGCGAGTTTTTTGCCTGAGAGATTGTGAAACGGAGCGAGCGAAACGATTCCGCTAAGGGTGCTAGGCGAAAATCGTGAAAGTTTCTTTCTTGTCTGCCGTTGTCATTGGTAATTCATTTTTGGACGGACGGATTTCGACAAATTTTGTCGTTCCATAGTGATGACAGTGATGAAAGTTGATGACGATGTGCCCTTTAGTTGAACGCGAACACCTTCGATCCCATGTTACGGGTCAAACTCACAAAAATCGTGTTTTAAGGGTTCTTTGCCAAATCTGACCATATGGTTACCAGTGTTTCGCAGCCTATCTCTCGCGATACTGGATTCGCATCGAAAAATGCAAACTGCCATTCAGAATCAGCTGATGACTTTTTGTAACTTTGCTAACCATTTTAGGTGGGACCATTCCCTGGACCGCTGTGGGCTCTAATATGGTTCGTTGACCCTTTCCTAGAAATAGCGATTTTCCAAATTTTGCCGTGTTATTGCTTTTTGTCTTGTAATGACTATTAGGTTTCCAAGCACGCTGAATATGATAGTTTTGCTATCGTAGAGTCTGGCTTGATTATATTATACCTTTTCATAGGGTTACAAGGGTTCACGGTCGACGAACCCAATTTCCAAAATATATTGCGTTTCATTTGTTTGGTTATTGTGCAGGGCATCATAAATGGTTTATGTATATACTTCAAACACCAAACTTATTACAAGTCATTACACAAAGCAACTTGATGAAACCACGATTGCTCCGTTTCATCCTTTCTTGCGAGTTACTAGTTTAATGGGCTTATAGGTTTATATAACCCGGTAGAAATGGTGCATTCATTGAAACTTAACTAGGCCCGTCGGTACTCCTGTGGAAAATTGTAGGGAGCTAATATGTGAAATTTCGGCATTAAAATTTTTGGCTATTGTGGAATATAGATGAAAGGTATACATTCAACTCTGCAATCACTAAGAGTATGCAACGTGAAAAAAATGACGCTAAAAACTATAATTTTTCATAAAAAAAACTTAGTGTATATATTTCGGGTGCTCTTTTCTGTCATTGCAGGAAGAAATAATTCCGTAAGAAAGAATGTTAGGTTAAGAAATCCAGGTTCCGAAGGTTTTGACGTGCTGGAAATGGCCACGGTTGCGTTGCCTTTATTATTGTCTGTGTACTGTACTTCGAGGTGGGGGCTTAGTAAGTTTGCTGTAGAACCCTAAAGTAGTTACTGGGCGAACTGTGACCGCCTTGCTCAGTTTACAGTGGCTGGATTCTCCAAGCCGGGGATGGCCCCCGTATGGCCCGGCTCTGCGATTCGAGCGGCTTATGAATTTGGAATCGGGGTGCGTGCTGACTGATGTCTCCACCATTCCGTGAAAGGTCCGTGTTGCCCAGCCAGCATCTCCGCTGGAGTTTAGTAGTGGTATATATTGTTTTCAGTTTTTTCAGAAATACGTTATAATTTTAACAGAAAATTATTAATTGCATTTTGCTCGTATTTAATTTGGGTTAAATATTAGATATATTTAAACATCGTAGCCTAGCAACGTTGAAACTGTGTAGTTTTAAAACTGGCACACAAGTTTTAGTATGTCTTATATGCGTAACATTTATTTTATCTTGGCCATTCCGCTAGTGATGGGCTAGGTCGACAAATGCTGAAAACCCTGGTATTTGCATCAAAATTATCCCGAACTAACCGATTTCTGGCTACGGCATAATAGCTTTTTATTTCGCAAATCGGCCTTTGATCTTCGTTTTATAATTTTAGTCGTTTGCTCTTCTTTTTAATTTATTTGTTCTATTTTATTTTGTTCTTCGTTTTTATGGTCTTTAATTTTTTCACAACCTAGTTGACCGCGGTTTTCTTTATAATACTATGAGGTTTCGGACACTGTGCTACGTGCCTGCGTTCATTGTATTGTTTTTTCGTCATTTAGAGCGTGCAAAAGACTACTGTCAAAGAATATGCGGAATGGATGTTGTCGAAGGAATCATATCGATCAACAACGATGATGGACAGCTGGACGCACACGACCAAGTAAGTAGGAAGAATAACTTAACTGGAGCGGTCTAAGGGGAGTTAACATTTGGTGTCACTCGTCTATCTAAAAAGCTAATGGATTCTCTCACAAATTTTTTATGAATTTATGTCCATTTTCGCTTGCCAATAAATTTCTTTGGCATATTCTCAATTTTGTTTGTTATGTGGCCTAGTTAGATGCAACTTCTCAATAAGTTTGGAAAATGGGAAGAATACTCGAAAGTGAAGGCCCTAATTCGAAGTCTGTCGGCAAGTAGGGGTGTTTTTGAGTCGTAAGGTTTTGATCATTGTTTCGGAGAAGTTCTTCTTAGACTAAACATACTGTTGAAATTGATTAGTTAGACGGAATATACTGTTGAGATTGATTAGATCTAACCTAATAGGCACTACGTTTGTGGCTGCAGTAGACTGGATAGTCGAACAAACACAATCAAATATTTGGATAACCATTCCTAGGGTTGGGTGGCACAGGGTAGGTAAGGTAATATGGTGTACCTGTGATGCATTCAACACACCTCAACTACTCAGCATATCGCATTTTAAGTAACCACTACCAGAGATAATGACTTTATTATTTTGTTTGTTTTAGGAACTGGTTTCGTTCACTCATCGTACCGAAATGGTCCGTCTGGCTCTTGAGTCGTCATCGTGGATAAGGTATGTAGTTTATAATAATAAATGTGACTTGAGTGATATTTATATCGATAACATATTTAGCCCGAGTAACCGGAGTTGCGGTTCCGGCGAAAATCGTGTTCCGGTTGCGGTTCCGGCAAAGGGCAAAAACCATACCGGAACCGGAATTCCGGTTAAAACTTTTGTTTGAAATTTTCTAGATGATTGCTTCATCTGTGGTCCAAACATATGTATTGAAACTGTGCGAGCAGTATCACAGTTTGTGTCGTTTATAACATTCTGATTACAAAGTTATTATCATTATCATCTAATCGACGGCACTGGTTGCCCAACGCTAGCCTAAACAGTGTCTCTGACCACTGATCAGAAAAGTACCTTCTTTTAATTTCTTTTAGAACCATATAAATCAATAATTTCAGGTTTCCTTTGCATCCTTAGTCTCTTTAAACTTCCAGAAAGGCAATAATGCCATCGCAATCATTAAGTTTAATGTAAAAGTTATTTTTAATACATTTTAAATCCACTGTGCCTTCGTTACTTCCTTCACCTGTTGTACTACATATAAGCTTTCGGATCCGATTTAAATGGACTGTTCCGGTTGTTCCTTGATATTTAGGTAAAATTCTGATTGCCATAAATATAAACCTTATCATTAATTTATTCACCCACAGATGCTTCGGGACTTGAGGCATAGGTATTTTTTCGTGTAAGGTGTAGCATGCAGCGTTAATTCGGCATGGTTACATTGCGAATGTTCATAGCTAAAGCACGTTGGCTGAATCTGGCTTCTACACGGACCTTCGCGAACTGTAGGCATCGCTCGGGAGGCACCCTGACTCAAACTCCGTAACGGGTTCGAATCAAAGACGGAAGTGGGAACCGAAAAGCGGGGGACATTCCCCCGGGTTGGAGAAGCTAAGAGATAGCCTCTCGGGGTCCCGCAAGCAGCATATCTATATGCAATGTTGGCTGAGCGGTAGCAGTTGGCGGTTTTTTACCTGTCAGTCTGTGCACAGCGTTTTTTTCGTGTTATGTATGAAGTTTGTCAGTTGGTCTTGCTGGTACATTGCGAACTTTGACTGAACAAAGTGCCGTGGGGTAAAATATACATTTGAAAGCGTCTGGCCAGCGGCATTTTTCAGGGATACGTTAGTTCCTTGTCCAGTTGAGTTTCAACAAAATTCTAGGTCAGCTTTACCAATTTAACGTCATTTGATATGTCATACTTCATACACACTGTGCCACTTTTGCTACACTAATAATAAGTATACACACGTTAATGATTTCCTTTGTGATTATTAATATTGAGTAGCTGTTTTCAGAATGATTGAACAAAAGACGCTATTTCTGTGGTATAACGCCAGCTATGCTGTGACAGCATACTAACCGGGTAAACCTCGAGTAGGGTACGTGGCCCTTGGATGTTCACCGCAGCAGCTGGCCACCAGTTTAATCTCCATATAGGCATTTTGGCTTCCTCCAGTTCAGGCCACAGGTCCCTCGTCCCCAAAGGCTGCACGACTACAACATAGGACAGTTCTTCTCCGCGAGGTAAAATCTATTTTTAATCCAAGTCGGGTGTCATACGGTTTTGTCTATTACCTTAGCTACCTCAGCATCTAAGATGTGTTGTACAATCATTTTTAAAGGTCTGCTCGTTGAATTTGGGTAACTGTTCGGAATACGCTTCTAATAATCCTTGAGTGTTTATTCGTGTACTCTTAAAGTACGCGTCAGAAATAACTGTCGCGTTTCGAGCGATAGAGTAGTGCCAATTTCTTGTCGAGTACCTTTAGTAAACGGGCAGTAAGCTACATTTTTGCGTTGAAGTAGTGGTGTTCATGGCGTGATTCGCTGTTCGCGAGATTTTTTGGTTTCCGCATTGCGCCTTCTCTTTTTAATCACGTTCACACTTTATCAAACTTAAAATATATCCGAATCCGTAACAAAACAAATCAACTAACGGATTTATAACGTATATTTATTTTATTTCGCTGAATTTATAAATGAGAATAAATTTATGTATCATGAATACGACTAAAAGTCGATCATTCATTATTTTTGTCCATTTCGTAGCAACATTCGAATTGAATTTTGAGTATAGCGAGTGAAGAACTTTTACGCTGAATTCTTACTAGCCGTATCTGGCCTCTCCCTAATACCATAATTGTAACTGGTGGCCTCAGCTTCTACCTAGGGGCAACCGTAGATACCTGGGTGAGTATTCCTCAGGTTACCCGAGGCACGCCCAGGTTAACTAACAAAAATGGTATAATTGCGTTTTTCAAGAATTTAGAACGTTTTTATGGTTGTTTTTGGTGCATCTTTATTGTTTAAGCATTGACAACGCGTATTTATGCAGCCTGAACTTCATTTTACTATTAACCGTTTCTTGTTAGGACAGTCATTTTTAGTTTGAGTTGAAAATATCTAGGTATACTAGGTATTGTTCGGGACCTGCCGGAAAAGCCAGCATCCATATGGCTTAGCTTCGTCGTTGCCGCCAGCTTTCGACCGGATTGGCCGCCCGGTTAGCCTGCTGAGCTGCGGCTGGTTAATGGAACATACGGCCTGTGCCCAACACTAGTGTTCGGGCGTTGACCTGTGTGAAATCCGAAATTTACCTGGGGTAGTCGCGGAAATTTTGGGTTCCCTCTGTGGAGAAGCCAGCATATAGTGGTGAAATTTCACAACGACTGTTATTTGGTTTTTAGGCTGACATGCATAACTCAATTTTGGCTTGGAGAATTGATTCGCGCGATAGCTCGCTTGAAAGCTTAAAATCCCTATTTGTGTTCTTTATTCTTTAGTTTAGTTGCTATTGTAACATCTTCCTATCCCGTCCACCGAAAAGTTTGCCGAATTGGGTCCGTTCCTGAAGGGCCCGATAAACCACGTTAATTATTGCATCTCGACAATTGACGTCAATATCTAAGCCAAACTGAGCTCAACTTTTGTAGAGCAAAAAATCTCTGCACGTAATGCTTTCCTAAGCTGTAGAATTCTGGTGAAATGTATTTTAAATAGAAGCGTCGGAGCCCAGAATTAGCAAAAACGATCATATCTTCGCAACATCGTACTACTTCAGCTACATTGGTGAAATTGGGCTCATGTTGTAAGATAATTATTTATCAGCAGCGGACATCGAGGTAATATTGTCATTATCTATGCCGTAGGGTTGGGTCAAAGTGTGTTTTTGGTTGGGCCCATAAGATTTTCAATCTAGAGTGACAGAATGCTCCGGTAAAGTTTAGTGACGGCTGATATAAATTACAAAAATTATTCAGCACTCAGAATAATCTTATCTTGACGATAAGACACGTAACTAAAAATAACTGAAGTGGTTATGCTGATAGTAGTTTTCGATAGTGAAAGCGTTAGTTCAGTTGTTTTGTTGCGGTACGCATGGACATAATTAATTATATTTCTATGATCGCCGCCAGTGCCGTCCGATTTTAGCATTTCCGTTCAGAAACGCAGAATAGGGTGTGGTAATTAGGGGTAAAACTAAGAAACCGATGGCAGCAATGTTTTAGTATAATAAATTTTTTGAGTATGTAACGATATTGAAATTTGAGCACTTTTAAACGTTATCACTAGTGTATAACGCTTGAGATAGAACGACGACATTTATTGATTTTGTATAAATGTGATTTACTTTGTAAGCGGTTACAGACGATACGTGGGATATGAAGATTTTGGGATTTTCAGTTTCAACTTGAGAAAATAAAGTCGTGCCGATATTACGTAGTAGTATTAATAGTATTCTTGTAGTAATCGGCTGTCAACTATTGAAATATGTATTGGTATACAAATAATAAATAAGTGATTTAGTGTCATAAAATATATTTAAATTCAAGTAGTACTAGTATTGTTAAAACGGAGCGACCGGAGTTTCTACTAATGGCGATAGAGGGAAAATCGTTAAAAATTTTTGTCACTCATAACTCAGTTTCGCATTTCGACAATTTTTTCTGTTCGATAGCAAAAGTGATGACGATATTCCCTTTAGTTTAAGCTCCGACCTAATCTTCCGGGGCTAAATGACAAAAACCGGTTTTAAGGGTTGTTTGCCAAATCTTGCAATACGGGGACCAGTGTTTCGCAGCTCATGTCTCACAGGCTTCGCATCAACAAATGGAGACCACGAAAACAGCAGAAACAGCTCGTAGAAATCCGCAACATGTACTAGTTGCGACTTGTATGTTGTACCATTACCTGAACCGCTGCGGCCCTAATATGGTTCGTCTATCCTATGCCAGAAATAGCGATTTTCAAATTTTGCCTTGTTATTGCTTGTTTTTACCTTGCACTGAGTGCCTGTTAGGTTATCAAACACGCTTGATCCGATGGTTTTCCTATCTGGAGTCCAATTTGACTACATTATACCTTTTCATAGGGTTACAACGGTTTTACGGCCGACGAACCCGATTCCCAAAATGTGATACGTTTTCATTTTATTTCATTATGTATTACGTACAGGGCATCAATCATGGTCTGTATAGGTATAATTTAGGAAGACTGAATGCATTGATTTGGCTATCTAGAGTCCAGTGTGCATATTGCGTACGCTTTCATTGTGTTTAAGGTAAATGAATGCGATTTCCAGAATATATTGTGTATTCAATTGTCTGATTACGTATTGCGTGCAGGTCACCAAGAATTGTTTATACAGGTTTACTGGTAGGCTGAATGCGATGATTTGATTATCTAGAGCCGAGCACGAGTATCTTATGCCTTTTCAGGCGTTTTCATTGGGTTTAGGCTCAATGAAGCCGAATCCAGAATACAGTCTGTCTTTAAGTTTTTTGGTTACTCATTTTGATTATATGTTTTCCGGCAGGCTGAATACGATGGTTTGGTTATCTACATACCAGCACGAATATTTGATTTGTTGTCAGTTGTTTCCGATGCGTTAAGGTCGACGAGATTCCAGGATTTTCAACGAGTTCAGGGCTCAAGACGTATTAGAGTGGTAAATACATCAAACACAGCTTGTTACATGTGATTAAACAAAATGATAACCTAATGAAACCATGCTTGCTTCGTTTTACCCTCGCTTACGAGATTAATATCACTATTTACTAAATAATTAATTATACTTCTATTTCAGTTTAATCAAGGTTCCAAACCCAAAAAATAAGTATAATACATTGTGTGTCCAATATGAGCAACTAATGTCTGTGACGGTAAGGTTTATGTGTTGGTGGCTATGCGTATCTGGGCTTCGTATTGGTAATGTTTACCGCAAATATCCCAGGTTGTTTCGATATTCTCCAGTTAGTCCCGGGGATTTTTTTAATTTGGAATGAATAAACCGCGCATGGGAGCGGCATATCAGAAAAAATGTAAACGATTTGGAGCCAGTGATTTTTTGTAGCAACATTGAGTTACCTTCACCGTAACACTATATATTTGGTAATAAGTACGTTCTGTCGAGATTTGTCAAATGAGGCCTCAAAAAAGTTGCATGCGTCTTCATTCGATGAAAATTTTACCAGGGCGTGAACGAGGGGGGAGGGCTAGTTTGGGACTGCGCACGCCAAATTTTGCTTGAACTGGGGCAGTTGAAACTTTCCAATCAATTTTTTACTTAATTTGAACAAATTTTAACTTTAAGTCGGGATTTATATAGAAATTCTGAAAAGTTTATGGTATTTTGCTGGTGAAACGCAAAAAATTTATCAGGGGCGCTAACCGGGGGTGACTGAAAAAAGCCTTTGGATAAACCCGCTTAAGTGTGTGTTGTTTAAGCAGTGCCACTGCACCAAAATCGTTTTAAAATAACGATTGATAGTCACAAATTGGACAATGCATTTCCAGATTGACGTATCTATATAGTTGTTTTCGTGCGTGGACATATTGCAAAATGCGAATTCCCACCTCATGGGAGATTGTGGCTGGCGACATTCATACTCCGGCCTTAGAAAGCTACTGGATATTATACTATCCGCCCAGAAGGGTATATATTTCTATAATTTATTGTGCTGCCACTGGGGGATCCAGAAATTTTTGGCAATACTTTTCTGACATGGTGTGAGCAGTTTGTTATTGAATTTTTTTCGACTACTATTTAACTATATTTTTCGTTGTGTATAATGATGACAATACTCTGAAGGTGGGCGAACTGTGCTGGGTCCTGTGTGTACAGTATAAATACCAACTTCGGTAGCATACAGGCGACCTCAGCGTGTCGTATGTTCGCCAAGTCGGATTTTCCAACTACAGACTTATCAAGTTTTATAGTGGGTACCTGGTATGGTATAGTATGAGAGAAAAGGCAATATTTTGAGTTTATTTTAATTTCTTTGCAAAAGTTGAGAGGCATTGCTATATTTCTCGTGTAAAACTCATAGTGAAAAAAGTTTAGATATGTGTTTAATATATGAAATTTAATAATTTAATATAATTGTATTTTGTTTATGATGCAAAATAATGCTGTGAAAGACCTCATTCGTAGAATCGCGGGTTGTACATTATTCGGGCACTGGTTAACTTGTAGAATTACTTGCTGGCTCTTCCAAGCCGGAGGGGCAGTCCCCGGTCTACCCCCCCCCACCGGGTTCAACCCTCGTATAAATATTGAATGGGGACCCCCGGACTGATCCCCCGCCCCTCGATCTACGAGGGGCCGTGAAGTTGTGATCATGGTGATTTAAAACATTGGCTTATAAAAAATCACGGCACGCTTAATATATTGCCGGAAGCTCAGGCTCGCTCCCACA
The DNA here is from genome assembly GCA_030248225.1 of Trileptium ribeirensis. Lineage (NCBI taxonomy): Eukaryota > Metazoa > Nematoda > Enoplea > Enoplida > Thoracostomopsidae > Trileptium > Trileptium ribeirensis. Next base: position 18,831 of record JASANE010029734.1, read on the forward strand.
ATAGTACGCGAGCTCCAATATTTCTATATATAATCACCGGCATAGCCAGGATTTGCAAAGAGGGGGTGCCGCTCCAATATATTGTACTAGCTTAAATTATGCGAAATCCTGCTAAACAATTGTGAGCTTACGATCCAAAAAAGGGGGTATTATCTACACCCCTGTGTATAGTATATATTATATAATAAATTATTATTATATAATGTAGGTATATGCATTGTTGTCTACTTGTCGTTCTGTATATGTCTCTGTGCATGTCAGCATTTTATGACTGAGAAGGGCAAGAAATGCTAAAGTTGCACCGGGTGTTTGTATTACATATATAGGTGAAAAATTCGCGGGGTCAAAAATTTCGGCGGTTGGATAGCTCCTGATCCACTCTAACGCCTGGTTCTTAACCACTAAAAAGATATTGCATATATAATATGTCGTTGCCACTAGCGGGTCCGGAGAAGCGGGGCTTGAGGCTTGAACTCCGCCACGTCTGACCTAAGTCGGGCCATCGAAAATTTTTAAAAAATACAAAACAGTTGCGAATTCCGGCTTTGCGGGTATAGGTGGTCTCTAAGGTTTTTGCCAACTATCTATTCGTTTTTACTTTTCTCTCCTATTTGTTACCCCAATTTTTGCAACTTTTCACCCTGTGTTTGCGAAAATTATCAGGTCGCATTCGGCACGTGGGCGGCCAGCCAGTGGGACCTTGGGGGTGATGGGCCCCTTTCAAAAATTTCTGAACCGTCTGTGGTGACGATCTCGATTTGAGAAAAGATAAATAAAAATGTCGGCAGATCCGATTGCTAAAATGTTCAAAAAGCGTCGGCTTTGTTGGAATTTGATCAGGAAATCGTTGGAACCATTATTCAAAAGCTGCGATATATTTTTGAAAATGGGAAATGGTTCTAGAAGAAAAATCGATATTTATCGTCCGCACGTAGTCCCGTGTTATGACGGAGATACTGGTAGAAATATTTGTTGTCCTTCTCCAAACGAACACGCTTTTGTAAGACTGTCGAAGTACAATTTCCTTCAACGGCTTTGAACACGTTTTGATGAAAACATTGTTTTATATTGTAATTCGAAGCATAGGTGTCAAGGATACCCCAGCTTGGGTTATACCGCCTGAAGGCTTCGTACCCTACGCCCACTCACGCGTTGAAGGGGCGCTCAAAATTTTTTTGGGAAAATTGTTTAAAATTTGGCAAAACTTAGCAATGATTGTTGAAAATGTTAGCGCAGATTGGTAGACATTGTAGAAATTTTTAGGAAAATAAGGCATAAAACATGAGTTACTGCAAATTGCAAAAATTTACTCCGTCTTTGCGTGTTCCTGCCGCCCGCCGTGTGCTCCTCCATTCAACTTCGACACCTATGATTTGAAGTTATTTTTGGCTTTCATTACATATGTACTAAATGCCGACTAGAGGTACCGAACGCATAGTTATACATCACGAATGAAGGAATCCAAATTTTTCCCACGCGAATAAGGGTCATTTTTGAGAAATCGTTTGTAGTTACCCACCGGGCTACTGTGCCCACATATTATTTATTTACTCGTTATCCTTGTGTTTTGTTGCGACACATGTATTTTTTTTTAGCTTTTTCTCTTCGCCGTCGTCATATTATGGCTGTTTTTTTGCGGGACTCACTCGCATACGTAGACAAACAGTGTGTGAGTTTGTAAAGGTGGCGAATGACAGCTGCGTGCTGTTTCTGCTGCAAACAACGATAGCAGTGGCGCTGTATTTCGATGCCACAAACGGCATCATTGGGTATTCGAAAAATGGCTTACATAGCTAGTCTTTTTTGTGCGCAAAGAAAAAATAGGACCTTGCCAGGGTTTTTTCATCTCACCGACTAGTGAAAACATAGCAACCGGCCGTACATTATAAAATATCAATATATTATATTATATATATTGTTATTATTATTGAACACTTTGTTGTTTGGATGCAGTTTAGTTGTAGGGTTCGCGAAAATATCGCCCTGGTAACAGGTAGCAGAAAAAGCAGAAGCCATCAGCGATATGATGAGGAATATCGTGTTGCTAGGATTGGCGTGACATTTTATGACCAAATTTTAGGCCCGAAACCTGTCGGAACTTGTCTTGAACGGACCCGACAGAGGGCCTAACTTTAGCATCAGCATCAGAATCATCGGAGTATGATATTGTGAAGTCAACTATGTAAAGTTTGCTTGTAGCACGAGGAGACAGGAATTGGCAGTAACTGGTCTACGTTCCGGTAGATGCCTATTGCATTCGGCTCTGTAATACACTAAATTGCATCGCAAGACTGAAAGCATCTAGACCAAGTCTAATCTTCCTAACTGCCCAAGGTCCGTCGGCTTAGTGGCTAGATGGTTTCCTCGGGAGGGAGGGGTTGACAGCTCCAGAGATATTTCCTCATAATTTTCCCAAGTATTTCTTTCGATTTTTAGTAATATGACTCATAGTTTTTAAAATTTTCCGCCCTCCTTAGGTTGGTAGGGGTGTTGGGATGCGGTGGCTTAGGGGAGAGACTCGGAAGTTATGGAATAACCCTTGCCGCCTATGGGCACCCATGTATATACGTACGTGTAAATAAATCCAAAAAGTGCCAAAATTAAGCATTTCCAAGTAACCGTTGCGAAAACGTAACGACGCCTCGTTTGGGGCTAAAACAGTAAACATGGCTTATTTAACGAATAACTTGGTAACTCACCTAGTCGCAATTTTAAAAACACAACAATATGTAAATTGTAAGCTTTAACTGGCAAAACGTAGCTCTCGATTTGAGGATTTTACATATGCTTCTATATTGTTTGATATACCAAGACACATATTGACGGATCATGTCAAGGTCACGTCCCGGGTGACCGTATAGATTTTTAGTCCCCGTAAGCTTAACCTGGGCTCCCAAATGAATATCAAATTCTTGAACTACCACTGTACTCATGTCAACTGTTCCCCGCACTGTCACTAAAGAAGTGAACTTGATATGATGACAGCAATTTTTCCCCTTTCACCCTCTTCCATGTTTATGTTTGTGAATCGGCCCGGGGCGACCCTAAAATTTGTCGACCCCTTGGGCAGCACCCAAACCCTTGAAATTTTTGTAAGCACAATTATAAATTTACAAAATTAAAGCTGGCTTAAAATAAGATTCAGCAAATTTGGTACACTGTTGGCAAAAAATTTTACGTTTATTAGCTGAAAATAGTTTTTTTGACATAGTAAAATTCAAACAAAATTTGCTGAAGTTGCAGCAGTACCCCTACGTACAGGTGCCCAATGTCCATCGGTTAATGGGGTAGATTGTCTCGGTAGAAGACAGGGGTAATCGAAAATTTCAACCAGTTCTCCAATTTTTCCTCTTAAATTTCGTTTTTTGTCTTGAAATTTTTGTAATTTTACTTCTGATTGCTAATATTTTCCGGGATATAGGCAGAGCCTCACGGGTAAGTATGACTTGTGGGGTCAGAACCTTAGGGGCGACCCTTTTGCCCTCAGATACATATTTTCAGGGTTAGTCTCACTGTTTGGGGGCACTATGTTATATTAGAAACCGAGAACACAGTCAGTTGGTTACCGAAGACTCAAGGCTTGAATTTCACATTTGAAGAAGCACATGTGACCACGACTACAATGCATTCGGAGTAAATTAAACTAATTATTCATTGGCACTAGCAAGATTTCGAGATCCAAAAGGGAATTGGAACAAACGGAGCAGTCTGCAGTATGGTTTCCCAGAGGCGATGCCTTTGTAAAATAACCAGTTAAGCTAAGCAAAAAACGTAGTCATGTAGTTGTTAAGGAAGCATGAATCGCTTCAGTGCGAATTTTTAGTGCATGAAACTCAAAAAATCTGACCGTAATGAAAAAAGTTTTACATAGCTAGCAGGTTCGTCATTGGGGTTTTCCTAATAGGTCTTCCCTGTGTGTGTATCTAAATAGCCTCTAATCAGAACGTAGTGGAGATTGTTTTGTTGCAGCGGTGAAATCTTTTAAATTCCGTGTGTGTGTGTGATCGGTCATAACTCCAGAACATCTTAACCGATTTTCATGATCTTGGGCTCGTTCGAACCGGCACAGTCGATTTACCGTGTACATCCCCGAGCGTTTTTTGATTTGGGGTCTGGTTCCGGGGTCAGGGGTGAAAATGTGGGTTTTTGGCCCCATTTTAGTACCCTTCACGAAAGCAAGGTTATTTTCATCTTAACTATCTAATTTTTTCTCTGAATGGTTTTGTTTCATAGTAAAATGATAAATGCCGATGCCTCTTTTTTGTTTTTCGATTAAGGCTCCGGTTCTGGATTTATGGGGTTTGAGGTACGGGGGTATGGCGCCCCAACAGTTCCTCGGCCCAAAATTTGAAAATTTGTTCTGACCTTTTGGGCCACTGATCAATTTTACCTGGGGGTTTTCGGATATGGGAAACTCATTGCCGGTGCCGGTTTTGCTCTGCGACCCATGGTTCCATGGGTACCCAGGTTTTTTTGCCCCATGGTTCTGGGTCAGAGGTCAAAATGAGGGTTTTTTAGTACCCTTCACTGAAGCAACATTATTTTTGTCTCAACATTCGAATTTATATCTCGGGTTGGTTTTATTTCATATTAAAATGATAAATGCCGATGCCTCTTTTTTTGTTTTTCGATTAAGGCTCCGGTTCCGGAGTTATGGGTTTTGAGGTATCTTCGTGGTTCCTCGACACAAAATTTGAAAATTTGTTCTGACGTCTTGGGCGGCTGATAATTTGCACGGGTTTTGGGGCATAGGAAACTCATTGCCGGTTTTAGTTTTGTTGTAACTTGTGCTGGTATTGTTTGATGTCCATATATAGCATATCGACGAATGCTATCGAAAGCTGATTTAATGTGCACACAGAAGGCGTAGGTGTACCTATCCTTCACTACGTTCTGCAATCTCGGTAGAGTTACTAGTTGTAGAATGTGGAACTTTGTAAGTGAGCCATCGACCCTGAAAAGGGCGGGTCCTCGTCTGTGGGCTGTTTGTGGGCCACATCCCCGCTATACAACCTTCGTTTTGTTAAATTTTTCTCGGGATTCAGTCTTTGGATTGGGATGACTTATTGTATGGAGTCAGGTCATTCAAAGAGTAAACCATTGTAGAAGTACCCATGCGATGTCGGGTGAAAGAGGGAGAAGTCTTGACTTATAGCCTGTCTCTGTCGGGTGAAGTCGGAATCGTAGTTTTATCCCTCGACGGTCTGTTATCAGAAATGCAAAAAAAGCTACAAGTTTGTGTCGAACCAATTGCTTGGCAGTTGGCTGTACGCCATTTTGCCTCCGGGTTGCTGTCCAGTAATAAGTTTATCCAAAATAACTTCTGCTTTCGCTTTAGTGTCTATAACTATGTTGTGTGCACAGCCAGCCACTCGACACGGCGAAACAACAATATTTTTGGGTTTGACGGAAAAAAAGTCACTGTTTGTCTTGTGGCTTTTGAACTGCCTTCATGTGATTGAGTTTTATGCTTGGCGTTTGTTGACAAGAGGCTCTACCTCACAGGAAAACGTCACTTGTTGTTGTTGTACCGCCCGCCGCGATGGTTGGACATTGAGATGTCGTTGCCTGGTGGTTTTATTGTTGGAGCTATTACGTCAAATATGTACGCACTATACGTATAGATAGTCTTAGAGTGAGCTTGACGAGATGATCGCGGTCCAAGTTTGGTTAGAGATTCGGCTTGGCGTTGAACGAAAGAAAAAATGGTTCATGTCAAGTCCCGTTTCCCTCTCTCCCATGTTTTCTCGTTCAATAATCGTATAGCGTTTTGTCTCTTTAAGCCTAAGGCCTGGGCCCACAATTATTAAATGGTACCCTTTCTGTTGTACGGGTGGTGGAAACTTGTCCTGATGCGAGGAAGTAACCGTTTATCCCTGTTCGTACGGGGCATTGAGTACCGGCATCCTGTCACTGACCATTTCCTTGGTTTTTGCGAGAGTTGTGTGCCCAATTTATACATCTATCCTAGCGATTACTGTGTTGATCTTAAATTGGAATTTTTTAAACATGCCATCGGCTATTGGGTAGTTTTGATAATAATAATAAATACCAGTGAAGTTTTAATTTGCTTGCTGAAATAACATCACTGATTACCAACTGTTTCAAGCAGGTCCACGGTGTAATGATTGATTAGCATATTTACTGCACTCACTGGAAGCCCAGTGTTCGATCCTGATGAGCCTTGTTTTAGCATGAACAGGTATAACAAATAAAAGGTATAACCTATACTGACATATCACATGAATGTTAAAGGGAAATCTATTCGGCGTGCGACGAAGACTGGTACATAGCGGTATCTATTAGGCAAGAAATGAACGAACGGGTTACTTGGCTAGTCAACTTGGAATGACATTGCTCATAGTAGATTGTCCAAGATTTGCTAAAAGGAAATCTATTCGGCGTGCGACGAAGACTGGTACATAGCGGTATCTATTAGGCAAGAAATGAACGAACGGGTTACTTGGCTAGTCAACTTGGAATGACATTGCTCATAGTAGATTGTCCAAGATTTGCTAAAAGGAAATCTATTCGGCGTGCGACGAAGACTGGTACATAGCGGTATCTATTTGGCAAGAAATGAACGAACGGGTTACTTGGCTAGTCAACTTGGAATGACATTGCTCATAGTAGATTGTCCAAGATTTGCTAAAAACATTACGGCTTATGTGACAGACTTCCCGTAAATGGCTAAAACCATATTGAAACCTGAATTTTGGATAAAATTTGCCCCGGTTCTGGTGGAAAGGAGCATTTTATAGACGCTTGTCTATAACCTAAAGTGTCTAAGCAGCGTGTATTGTGCGTGTAATAGTTATTTCTACGCGTGAAGCACCGTCATAATGCAATGCAGCATTGAAACTGCGTTTGTCTATTACAAGAATGTTGTCCATGGCACATAAAAGAACCGGCAATCCGCCCTCGAATTAAGCGGTATGTTGGCGACCGAAGTCTATTGACACGGTCGCCCATCTGATGAAGGCGAGTCCGATTGTCCATGAGTCTGTAAACTGCTGCGTTGTCGAAAACTTTGTGGACCCGTAGGTGTGGAAATCACACTTTCCTTTCCACCACCGAAGTCTATTGACACGGTCGCGCATATGATGAAGGCGAGTCCAATTGCCCATGAGTCTGCCGACTGCTGCGTTGCCGAAAAGTTTGTGGACCCGTAGGTGTGGAAATCACACTTTCCTTTCAACCACCGAAGTCTATTGACACGGCCGCCGATCTGATGAAGGCGAGTCCGATTGCCCATGAGTCTGCCGACTGCTGCGTTGCCGAAAAGTTTGTGGACCCGTAGGTGTGGAAATCACACTTTCCTTTCAACCACCGAAGTCTATTGACACGGCCGCCCATCTGATGAAGGCGAGTCCGATTGTCCATGAGTCTGTAAACTGCTGCGTTGTCGAAAACTTTGTGGACCCGTAGGTGTGGAAATCACACTTTCCTTTCCACCACCGAAGTCTATTGACACGGTCGCGCATATGATGAAGGCGAGTCCAATTGCCCATGAGTCTGCCGACTGCTGCGTTGCCGAAAAGTTTGTGGACCCGTAGGTGTGGAAATCACACTTTCCTTTCAACCACCGAAGTCTATTGACACGGCCGCCCATCTGATGAAGGCGAGTCCGATTGCCCATGAGTCTGCCGACTGCTGCGTTGCCGCCGAAAACTTTGTGGACCCGTAGGTGTGGAAATCACACTTCCGTTTCGACGCATTTTTGCTTATTGAAACTGTGCGAGCGGAGTTTCTTCAAATAGCGCTTAATTGTGCAAAAATTATATTATTTTTGTCCGTCTGTTCGGTAGATTTTCGCAATGTTTTTAGTCCATGGATATTAGAACGCGGTTGGGTTTGCCATTTTCCACCTAAATGTAAACGATGATAACACAAAACCGACTCTGATAGAAGCAATTGTTTTTGCGTTCTATGCATCAAACATGGCAAGTGCTACAAGCCTAGAATAAAAAAATCTGCCTGAATCTTCACAGAATTATTTTGTCAAAATTTTATAAATTTGAAAAGTTTTCGTCTTTTTGATCGATGGAAGACGAAATAAAACATGGTACAGTTTTGATTATGTGATCAAAATGGTGATAGTGTTGTCATTAATGTATCGCCCGTGTATTATTGGAATTGTGGCTCATGACGATCAATAGTCACTAAGCTCAGATTAGCTCATCTCTCATATGTGCTCTATGGGCCAATAAATAAATAATTTAGCAACATATCAAAAAAATTGTCTCACATCAGAGTGTACATAGGCTATGTATACTTCGTTTTGGCTTAATAGATTTAAATGTGTATAAATTATGATGGTATTGGTTTTAGGATTGACTCGTGTGAAAGTTTGCGCAAGAGCGACGGGAGTATCCTTGCAGCGCTACGGCACGCCAAGAAGTGTATGCGAAAGCGGCATCCGCTACACCAACAACAGCTACAGCCTCGCCGAAAACCAAGCAGTGGGCAAGCGGCCCGGTCATCGTGGTCAAAATCGCGGAGTTACAATGCGCCCGGATCACTTCACGATGCATCTACAACCGAATGCCCTGGAGTTGGAGGACTTGTCCCATCGATAAGCTATGATGATAATGACGCTGATGGCGTTGATCGAGCCCAGGGATTCGGCTATAATGATCAAAATATTTCCAGTCGTGAGCAGCCCCAACCAGGTGGTGGATGTTGGTACGAACGGCGGAATACCGACGATACTGTGGATACCTTGAAATCGGGTATGAACATTTTATGTATTATATACTAATTTTTATTCGACATACCTCGAACTCTGTAAAAATGTTTAGTTGTTGCTGCGGGAGTTTTTTTCATAGTTTGTTTCTGACTGTATATGACTTAAAATTTCGGCCTTACCTATCGATCATTCATATTGTCCAAATGAATTCTATATATTCTGGCTTTCCCACTTATTACAAGTCTGTATGGTTGATATTTGGACCAGGTTTGGCTTGCTTTTTCATTGAATATGCGTGTTGAGGTTTTCCTAGGACCTGGGAAAACCATTGACCGCTCCGGTCCCTAGTAAGCTCACCTGGTGACTCGGGTGGCCAGGATTATGTTTTGGAGAAGTATCCAGTCTAATAACATTGTACAGCTGCTGTTTTTCTGTATCTTTGCATAAATTTTTAGCGATTGGCAACGTTACGAGTACGGGTATTTGGTTTGTCTCTCTGCAGCGACCGCTCAGACAAAACAGTTGTTATGCAGCAAATTTGTTTGGATAGCTTTACCCAATATTTTCGATCCGACGCCTCTGGGAAATGTAAAAAGGTCCATGGACCCTCAAATGCGGGTTCCCTCGAATTGTTTGAGGCTTAGCCATTGTGGTTGGATTGCTTCGCGTTGTTCTAACGAACACTAAGAATGCTCACAATTCCAGTGTAATAGAAAACTGTGTGTAAAAACATTTTCAATTTCGAGTTATATGCGTTTTTCAACTCAGTCTTCTCTCGGACAAACTTCGCTTTACTCCATTTCAGCAAGAAGGCATAGGTAGGAGTATGACACTTCCTACACATTAATGTTATATGACACGGCCGTTTTCGCCCTGATCCCCTCATTTCTGGGGGTCCTCATACACAGACCTGAACCCCACGTTTTGTGGGGGCGTAGCTTGGAGACCCTCTCATTTTGTGGAGGGGTAGGACTTAGCACCCAGTTTTGAGGGGCTGTCCGACCTACCCTCGACAAAATGAGAGGGTGGGGTTCCAGGCTAGTTCACCACAAAACGTAGAGAGTATGTGCATGACGAACCCCTCCCCGAACTGAGTTGGAGTCAGGTCGATAACGCAGTGTCATACAACGCAGGTTTACATTAAAGTGCAGGGAAGTGTCACACTCCTTCCTAATGCATTTTTGGGTTCAGTTATAGCATTATAGCTGTTTCTCTCTAATTTTAGATAGAGTTCGACCGCGCCTTATGCTGCTTTGCGGTGCTGATCTGTTAGAGAGCTTCGTTGTTCCAGGCCTCTGGAATCCAGCTGAGGTAGGATATTTTTTATTGCTATTGGCCACTATTAATGGTACCGATTTGCCAATTCTACGTATGTATCGGAAACTGAAACTAGGTTCTTGAAAAAATAATGTGCTATATTATGCTATTGAACAAGCTGACCCAAAAATTTATGTTTACAGTAAGTATTCGGTAATGCTTAAGAAAGTGACGATTTTTCACATGGCTGACTGTGCAGTGTCCTCGCCAGAAACGACTTTCGAGTGAGACAGTATGTCTCAAGCAGTGGGCGTGCTTCTTGTGTATGTTTCTGGTAAGTGTCCAACGCGCGGTGTTTTTTCCGTGCTTAAGGTCATGTGGTGGCAGGCCGAAAATTTTGCGAAAAAATATCATCTCTTCGACGGATGTTTTTTGATAAGGTGCAAATTTTTGTTGGGGGTGGAAAGCCGGGCATCCCAGTCGTACAGTTTTGGAGGAACTACTTCATTATTGCAATACGAGGCAACAGTAAAGTTTTATGTATTTCGCTGTGCATTCTGAACGCAGTGGTATTAATACTCGGTGGACTTGTGTATTGACCAGATTTTGATTGAACAGCAAGGCCCAAATAGACTAAAGTGCCTCGCAAAGCTGTACGTTGGACCATGAACCAAGGTAGGCCAAAATTTAGACGGGTGGCATGAACTGGTGGGACCTCGGGAGGACATAAAAATACCCGTCCTTTTCCGTATTTGAAAAAGCCCGATGTCTAGCTGGCCCTGTATAATTTGGAGGCCGTCGATAGTGTTTCACTCTTCGTCACATTGAATGCCATCGCGATCATTTTATATTATTTATTGTGTTGTTGACATAGCTTTAAAACATTTTTTCAGTATTCTGGATTAGCAACGATTCAACTTAATAATCAGTATTGCTGGGCTTCGTTTTTTGAAGTATAGACAAACATACAACACATGGTTTCTTGATATTACTGGAAAATGATTAGGGGCCACTCGGCGCGAAGCCACGGCTTCCCGGAGTGGCAGATGCCGTGCTCGAGGCATTCTATGCTATCTTTCAAATTTTACAAGGCAGATTGTTTCCAGATCAACCATGCAGCATATTGTCACTGCATTGCTAATTTTGTTACCCTGGGCATAATTTTCTGTGTTCTATTCATACTACAGAGTTTTAATTTTGCCCCACATGTGTGTCAAATTTTTATCATTATCTTTGTTAGTCAGGTCGACTGCTGTTCCAAGTTTGTTTGAAACGTATTCGCCTGTGACTGAATGCTGGCGCTAGGTTAATTTAAACAGTCATAAAAGATCTGGCGGGGGACTTATGTAACGACAGAACTCTCGGTAGATATATCTGGGCTCTCCATTCGCTGAAAATATTGCCAGAAAGTATGAACCGGGGGATGCCAATTTTGCCAGGGGCATTTTGCCAAGAAAAAGTGGTTAAAAATACGGATCTCCCGGTACCGGCTCCGGTACCATGGTACCGGTACCGAGCCGGTACCAATTTTGAAAAATAATATGTCCGAACATTGCACAGTTAGAATTCACTGCTACAGATGGACAACTGCCTGACACATACTGGACTGCGGTGAACCGTTATCAAATCAAACACATTCCAACCATGTGTTGCCATTTCGCAAGCTCGTACATCACACGTATACCTACGGAACTGCCTGCTGCTGCCCGCTTATTAGTACAAAAGTAATGCATTAATAATTATATAATAATGATACGGTAATTAACAGATCGCATCGTTGACGCTTACCTGTGCATCTCAAGTCGTACTTTAGTTCTGTTGTCCTTCATCAGGTGTATTGTCATCCGAAATGAGATGAGCAGCAGCAGCAGGCAGTTCCAGCATGAGCATAATTCCAATATGACCATGGATAACATATAAATGATTTGCGAGATGGCAACACGCAGTTGAAAGTTGCGAATTGAGGCGTTGCAGGGCTTTGAATTGGGTTATGTACAGGAACATTTTGACGACTTTAGTATCGATAGTCAAGGACGGGGATAGTTTTATTAAGATTCACAAGCATTTTGAGACGAGATGGCAGTAGGCGAGACCGTCTCTCGGAACAAATCAGACCGCTTGTACTGAACAGACGTTCGCTTGGGGCGCTTGACGGTGGCGGGCTCAAGTATTGACGTGCAAGCAGAGAGGGTCGCAGTCGTCGCCGGTTTTTGATTACGGTACATTGCGACATTTTGCTCAGTTGTATTCTGAGCACTAGACGAATCATCATCTGCATCATGTAACAGTGCCCCATAACCTGTTCGAAATCTTGTGGCTCAGAAATGTCAACTCGTGATCGTTTCGGTGCAGGCGATTCAGCTCCAGAATCTCCGGTAGATAGAGCAGGATGGCCGATTTCCAGCTCACAGCATAAATGAATAAGCTCAGTTTTCACCTTATGCTTAAAGCTTTGATCATTAACCCTTTCATGCCCGAATTAATTTGTGTATTGTGCAATGTTTGACAAACTCAAGCCTGTGCCACGGATCGAACCCGAAACGTACGGGTGAAACTTGTGTACGCAAACCACTAAGCTATCTGAGAGCTGTTGCTCGGTTCGTTAAGGAACCTCACAATGCGAGCGAATAACAACGCACGTTCAAACGTACGATATACGACAAACTCAGTAACCAAAACGAGTCGCAATGTGCGTTGGGTCCAGTTGGACCTTATGGGCATGAGAGGATTAAAAACCTTCATTTTAAACCGTGGATCAGGAACGGTAGTTATGTACGTAGTACAGTGGATTTGTGCCCAGATTCTCGGCCTGATTTTTGAGGCCATTCAGCATAGCTGACCGCTCTTCTCTTAAGTATTTAGATTGAACGATTATAAACTCTTAACGTAGTTCGAGGCCACGTTTAAGTGCTGTAACAAAAGGAATTACTTGAGAAATGCACGCAGTTGCCGAACTAAGCTTTTTTCTGACGACTTCAAAAGGTTTTAGCATCGCTGTGACATGTTTTGCTAGTTCCCACTGATCATCTCTCAGTACAAACGCTTTTCCGGCAGCCCCTTCCATGGCTAAGGCTGCTTCAACCACGTTGCTTTGCTCTATAAGCCGCTCTAGCATATAATACTCAGTATTCCACCTGGTAGGCTCCGATGAAATGAGTGTGTGGTGTTGGCTAGCTGGAAGCATGGCTTTTTGAAGTTCTTTAAAACGATCAGTGGCTTTTTGTGAGTGTGCAAAGTGCCCTAGACACTTTTTTGATGTTCGCAGTAACTTCTCTATTCGTGAGCCACCGAGGTCTTTTTCACCACTTTTGTACAATCCGTCGCGAACAGAGTTTTGAATAATGTGTAAAAAACACGGAACGCTGGGAATCTCAGCTGCAGTGAACCCAGCGACCATACTGGAGCCGCTGTCCCTCACTACAACATGGAGCTTTTCCTTCAAAGAGTTTTCCGCCAAGAGTTCCGTCACCTTTCGTGCAACATCTTGACCCCTGTGTTCGCCAGAAAAACAGGAGCAAGCCACCGTTAACTCTTTTACTTCGAAATTGTCGTTCAGGAAATGCCCAGTTAAGCTACAGTAGCTTTCCACAGTTCTCGATGACCATATGTCACATGTTAGAGAAATATGTGTCTGGCTGCCCAATATATTTTCTATTTGCTGTATTACTTTACAGTGAATTTCGGGAATTACTTTATTGGAGAAATATGACCGACTGGGAATTTTAAGTTTTGGGGCAAGGTCGGCTATGAGGCGAACGAACTCAATGTCTTCCACCACTGAAGTTGGCTGCTGGTCAACACAAATAAATTCGCCGATTTTTCGGATTATTTCTTGACTTCTTGTACTGTTTATGCCCCAATGTTTCACAAACGTTTCTTCCAAAGTTTTCTGGGTAGTCGATGCTGCAGGTGATTTTCCTTTGGAGTGGCTGGCCGCCTCGCGAACTTTGGTTCTAGCAACATCCTTTTTTTTGACATTCTGCCCACAGTTTGGAATGCATAGATGATAAAATGTTTCCGAAGTTTATTAAGCCCCCCATTTGTGTCGATCATTTCCGCCGCGACTAATTGATTTACTACAGTCATTACAGATTGCTTTGGATTCGTCTTCCTGTGATGTAGTAAAATACTCCCATATTACTAAACTATCACTTCTACCTGATGACATTGTGTAAATAAACTCCTGTTTAAAAAACAAAAACTGCTATATAGTATCTTCAGTGAAGTAGTAACGATTTATATATCTTACTTCTTGTAAGACGCCGGCGCCGGTACTACGGTACCGGTACCGGCAAAATATATGGTACCGACACATCGCTAGTTAAAAATTATGTTAGAAACAATTTCTAAACCGCTTTCAATGAAGAGGAAAGTGATTTACCAAAATTTAGGAAATTTTTGAATTCAAGATGGAATTCTAGTACAAATTCTAGTATTTTATGAAACCTTATGTCGATTTGGGGTGTTTTCACCCAGTGGAAACAAAAATATTTGCCAAGAGGCGATGAACGGGGGACCACAAAATTTTACCAGGGGCTCGAACCGGGAAACACCTGGTGTTTGCCATGGGGCAGTTGAAAATTCCACGGCCACCTCCCCCTACCCAGTTTGGAAATGAACTTGTTATTCGTACGATAAGTGTATGGTTTTGCTCATCTCCAGAGCTGCTTCTTCAAATTTCTACAGTATTTCAGTGTAAATTGGAATGAAAACAGTTACAAGTTTCCTCGACAAATTTCGCCGATAGTAGCTGTTCGAGCTCTAGTTCGTTGCAAACTCAGCCGTCATAAATGTGTTTTAATTCTATTTGAAAGTAATAGTATTTTTACGTTACAAAATAATTGCTATAGGTTGAAGAAATTGTTTGCGAATACGGACTAGTCGTTGTCGGACGTCTTGGGACCGATCCACAACTATTTATCTACGATTCCGATTTGCTGTCGAAGTACGAAGTAAGTTTTATCCGTTTTGAAAGTTATTATACTACATCTCGTAGTGCTGATTACGAATCTGGTGTATATTACTATTCGAGGATGTTAAAAACATGTTAGTTAGTTAGTTAATTATTAGCTAACTTCTAATTAATTATTAATTAGCTACTTTTTTGTAATTTTCAAAGTGTTCAGAATTGAATAAAAAGTTACACACGGGGATTTTCGATGTCGTCGATCACGAATATGACATTTCTCAAGCTCCAAAACTTGGCCGTATATGCTAATTAGTTAATTAATTAACTAGCTAGTTATTTTAATTTTATGCAAATTGTAAAACGACCTCAATTTTCTCCGCTTCTTTTTTGTAATTTTTTACGATTACTAGTTAGTTTGGTATTCGTTCGCCGCTACTAGCGTATGGTGTGTCCCGCTAGACATAGAAGTCAGTACAGTCCTGATTAAGAATATGTGCAGTCGTGTAATCACAATCGAAAGAAATTTTGCATTTGAAATTTATTTTAACTCCTTTTATGCCCAAGTTATTTTGTGTATCGGACATCTTGCTGACGCCACGGATCGAACCCCGATTGCATTGGCGAAAGCGGCGTAGCTAAACCGTTGAGCTATTGATGGTTCCGTAAAGACAACACGCATGTTGAAAACGCCTGTAGTCTTCAAACTTCAGCTAACATTAGAGTGCAGTGAAGCAGTGTCAAACGCTTTCTTCCTATCGTCATTCTTCGTAATATTCTACATAACCATGCAGTTGTTACTTCAAAAAATTTAATCTAATGCTGAAATAGAAGAAATAATATGATATAATTTGTAATATAAGAATCAGAACCACAAGAATGGGCATATATCAGGAACAATGGACCAGCGTATGTATTATTCGCGGCTTTTGATCAAATCGCAGAACTCTATTTCCTAGCAACTGTATTAAGTTTGACTGAATGCACACTACCGCAGGAGCTATGGTATTGTTGAAAGTAAATAATGGTATCGGCTTTTATTGCAAAGTCGGGCCAATAATAGTGCAATCAAAATTGCAATCGATCGAAAAAAATTTCGTTTCATCGCAAGCGATCGAAATTTCGGTCGATTATTTTGAGTTTATTTCTGGCCGCGACATTATAATAAGTTTTATGTTCTGTTTTCTTTCGCAAAGAGGAAACAGCGGCAAAGCTAAGGGTGCAGGGGGTCTGCTCCTACTGAGATTGGCGGAAAAGGAGTTTGGGCTGGGTCCAACAAAATTTTATTTGTGTGTCACATACATTCACGATAGCCCCGTGAACGCACAGTTAGCAAAATTAATGTATATATGGTTATAAGATGCCGGTATTTTAGGTATAGGTTCCTTAGCTTCAGCCTATATAACGTTTTGGTCGGAATTCAGCTTCTTTGTAGAATAAAAAAGCTTAGGATTACGAAAAGAGTATCAGGACCCATTCACTCTCATTGGTTACGCCCCAAGGCGTAGTTTGTAAAAAAATTTCAAGGGGATTCTAAAGCTTCGGAAATTGACGAATTGATTTACTTGGTCAACTTCGACGCCTAGTTATAAAATAACCAAATTACTAGTTGCAACTATCGCCGCTTTAGAGGTTTGTCTATTATTTTACTCGTTTAGTATTTCGTTTTTAGAGCAGGTGATCGTGATTTGTTATTGTTGTTATTAGTGAATTTTTAGAAAAATATTCACGTGATCACCGAATGGGTTACAAACGATATCAGTTCCACGAAAGTGAGGTACGTTGATGTTTGTTTTTAAGAAAAAGAATGTGTTCACAGCACTATTATATAGTTATATGTTTGTGAGTAAAATAATTCTTTAATACCTTGACTAGATTACATTATTAATATAATTTTAGACAATGTTTTGATCAAAATGTGTTCTAAAGTGCAAAGCATTGCGTATAAAACATCGGTAAACTGTATCGATGGGTAATGAAGCAATATACTGTTTATTGCTCAGAAACAAATGGTGTTAGTCTGTATAATTAGCGCTGTGATTCTAATTTTCAATAACATGTTTTGTCGCAATAATATTGCTTTAAAATGAAAAATGAAAGCTCCCCGCGTAGTGTCCATCTTAGTTACCCGTATTCGGCCCGTATGAACCTAGTGAGCGAGTAAATCACATATTCACACGGGGTAATTTTCGCGCTCGTGTGCTATTTACCTGACCCGGAGTAGTATAATGACCCCGGCAGTAATAATTGATATTATGTTTACCGATAAATAAACTATAATAATATTGGTAACAAATTTAATGTGGATTTCTCGAGTTTTATTTTTTAGTCAGCCATGCCAGAATTATGGTGTAGCGACAACTTGGTTTTAGTCATTTTTTTGCTACTACTGCCATGCTCATGAAATAATTACTTATAGTGCAATAATTATGCTAGTCTTCTTCTGCTGCTCTGTCACAAAATTACATGTATTAACTTTTGGTTGGGTATTTGGTCATAACTTTTGCAACTTTGGATAGATTTGGGTCATCTTTTTTATTGAGTACCTAACAGTGGGCTACCCAAGGGCACGCTTTTTCATTATATGTAGACAGATAATAGAGAGTGAGCTGTCGAAGTAACCTTAGCTACAACCGGGCATGAGGAGTGGAGACCAGCGCTACCCGAAGGCCACTGGCCCCGACTTAGGGTGAGCAGAAAGCCTGAACTGCGCTGAATTAGATCGAAACTGAACGAAGGCCTGCTCTGTCTGTAGGCCAGGCTGGGTTTTCCGCTAGTGACAGAATAATATAACCACGTTGTCCGTGGTTTGAAGCAGAATTATTTATTTGCTGTGAAATTAGATTTTCCACAGTAATCATGCTGCGTGTGTTTGGCTATCCATGCAGCAGCTGTGTAAAGCTAACGGCGATGTGAAAAGATCTGGAGTCCCGTTTTGCACTTTGCATTGTATGTATCTCTCGAGCGATTATTGGCAAATTGTCTTTTTCGTCGCGTTCGCCGTCTGAAGCACACCAGTTGTTTCAGAGTCGGAAAACGGAGGTGGTAGTTGAACAGGTTTAAATTGTTTAAATGAACTAAGAAATGACTGCAACAGCTTGAAATGACCCCTGTATTAGCCGACGTTGCGTGTATGATCGGCCGCTCGAACGGTGACAGTCATTAATTACCGGCGGCTCCCCTACACACCATAAAATATTTTATTTTATTTTTCAGGAGAGCTCTTCAACGCTTCGAGAGCGTTCGCTATCTCGTGCCAGATCGTGTTGCTGACTACATTTTGCAACACAATTTGTACTGTCTATTTTCTTGTTCTACCGGATCGAGGCATCAAGAACGACAACCACTGCCGCAACAGCAGTCAATAACCCCAGATACTGGCGCTAGTCCTATGCCCGAACGCCAACGGTCATCACCGGACGCATCCCGCGAAGCATCCACAGCGCTGCAATCGTTGCAACAACCACAATATCGTCGGATTCCATTATCGACGAAGCAAAATACTGTGGTACCTCAATTACAACTGCTGCACCAACAGCAATGCCAACAGATGTTGTTTTTTGAAGAAACCGCCACGGTTCAGGCGACGTAAGCCAAGTTGTGTGCAGTGCCCAAAAAAATCCATCCGCGTAGTCATATAGTATGATGATTGCTATAATAATTATTGCAACCACTAACTTTGTGTGCGCATGGAATGATCGCGATTTATTGAAATGCTGTTGTGTGCTACATTCGAATAAACGGGTGTTTTTATACTACGTCGTGTGAGTAGCATTCATTTGTCTTAGAAATTAACTTTTTGTGCGCATGGACCGATCGCGATTTATTGGAACGCTGTTGTGTGCTACATCCGAATAAACGGGTTTTTTGTACTACGTCGTGTGAGTAGCATTAATTTGTCTTAGAAATTATTCATTGGAATGCAGCTGTTGTGTGCTACGTTCGAGTAAATGTCTTTTTTTATACTACGTCGTGTGTGTAGCATTAATTTGTCTTAAAACTGTTCTTATCAGCGTAGTATTTATGGATTTGTCGCCAAGATAATAATCGAATTTTTAGATTTTTTCGGGTCCCAAGAGTCCCCCTCTGGAACCCAGAAAAAATTTCTAAAAAAATTGGATTTTTACCCACCATTCGACGCGGCTTGACGAGTTGAGTCTAATGGTGTTATTTTTGGCTGAATATCTAATGGATCCGGTAACCGTATCCTAAGTTATGGCCAAAAACTATCGTAGACTGAGAGGCTTAGAAATTAACCAGTTTTTGCCCATAATTTAGGATGCGGTTATCGGATCCCGTTAAAATAACACCATTAGACTCAGCCCGTAAAGCCGCGTCGAATGGTATATAAAAATCTAATTTTTAAGAAAAAAATTTTTGGGGTTCCTAAGGGACCCGAACAAATGGAAAATTTTAAGAACTCAATAAATTATTTGGTTGAAATGATCAGGGGAGGTCTTGATGATCACAAAAATACCAAAATTTCCAAAATCTGACCATTTTTGGGCAAACGCGGGCTGGGGGATAATGGAAAAGATTCTAAATTATTTCTGATAATAGTAGTTAACTAGCGTTCTCGAATACCCTGAGGCGTTTTAGCTTGAATTTAGATTAAAATGAGAGACGTATTTAGTATTAGACGTATTAGTAACCGACAATGTATTATCATTTTTTGCAAATGTATGGGCTGAGTGTATGGAAATGTTAGGTAAATATGGTAAAACAACACCGTGACGCCAGTATTGTCGATGGCCTCTGGCTAATAGTATCGAAGTATCGTTTAGGCAGGCGGGTTTTGATTATATTTTTGGTTAGGATAGAATTTTTAAATGCCATGATTTCTGTGACTAATATTCTATGGAGCTGAAGTGCTCAACGTTATTATAAACCTCAAAATTTCAGATTCGTGATTTTTTGGCGATTAAAATAATAATATTGTTATTAATTGATTGCTATGCGTTCTTCTGTAGTGTTTGTTGCTGCATTGATCTCTATTTTTTGGTAAATCAGTATTTTGGGACTGATATCTTAGAATTTAGCCTGACGATGTTGTGTAAATGTATCGGGTTGCCGATTTCAGTGAGCACGTACCCTTAAAAGAATTATTGAGTTATATATAGATGATTTCTGTAAATTTTTACTAGTCGAGGCATCTAGGCGGATTCAAAGGTTACCAGTTCGGGCTTTTGATTTGGGTCTGGTGCCAGAGCCTAAAATGATTTTATTCTTCTTTGCGTATCCATATAACTGGCCCGTCCATAGCCCTCCGAAAAGTGGGGAGACGTCACCTGTCCATGTCCATTCTCATGGAAAATTTCGAGGAGGGGAATAAATTTTGTTTAAAAATACTAAATATTTTCTTGTAGTTTTACTCCAGTGCATGTATTTTCAAGCTATGAAACTACGTTTTAGTATTGAAATAGTGGTGTTTGGCACATATCTCCCAAGTAAATTTTGGCTTCCCCATGAAACCCCCAGCACTCCCAGGTATTTTCAGGTCACACCAAAAATAAGCGTTCCAAGAAGAAACGGTTGTAGTGCATATATGTTATGCTGTTTGACCCGAATTTATCAGCTCCGATTGCCGGCTGATGCAAAATTTAATCAATCGAAAGTTTAATACAACAACTGACAGTTCAATCCTCTCCACAACAACGATGATAATTACCAAAAAATAAACTACAGTGTCTCAGTTATGCAAATCGAACTTAGCTAGTCCGATACACAGGGGGCAAAATTAACGCGCAGTCGCGACACTCCCCCTAAATGGTTTACATGACTGCTTGTCCCGAAATTCATCGGTTTCAAATTCATCATTTTTTTTCATCAAGTCAAATGTCACCAATACCCTTCCGTTTGCGAGACTGCTGTTTGACAATAACAACCGATCGACGACGGACCGAATTAGATTTCCGATAAGTGTTCCGGCACGGAACAATTTTGTCGCGAGGGTTGAACTGGAAGTTACCGTCCTTGTCGATTGGGTGTAAACGGTATTCAACCTGCTGTATTGCCGGCAGGACCCGCATACACGCAAAAATCATATATCTCAACCCAGTCCCATTGAGATGAAAGCCGTCGAATGGAGCAAAACAACCGGGCGTTGCGTGACCCTTGTCGTCTGCGAATGGATTACCCGTAGACCAATCGACTACTGGAATGCCAGTAGTCTTGAAGAACTGCTCAACCCATACTGCGAAACCAGCGGACTCAGGAATCGTTGGATGTTCGAATATAGGGCAAATTAGAACGCGACCAGCCTCTGCATACTCACGGTGGCCCTCGAGGAGGAAATCGCGTAGCTTTGTGATCGAATGATGTTGAATTTCGTCCGGCCTTTGGCAGTCGTTTATGCCTGCGGTGAATATTGTGTAATGATAATCCTCGATGACAATGCGATTTGACTCGATGTAGTCCACAAGGTCGCCGAATAATCCGTCTGAAATCGATCGACAAGTGCCCTTCCGGACTTCAGAAATCGGCCGCAACATACTGTCGCCCATCATCAAAACCGTCTTGGGACGCGACGGTTTGAAGACCAATTGGGTTTCGAGAAGAGTTGGCACACCGAATACAGGCTCGCCGACCTTGCCACCGAAGACGACTTTCACCATTTCCGTGAGGAGTTTTCCCCACAGATTACAGCCAAGATAAGGAAGTCCTTTCCTGCGAAGTTGCTCGCAGAGGGACTCCTTACAGGCGGACGTGTAAATGAACGAATCCCAACGTTTGGAGCCGTCAGTAGCAATAATATCGACGGACAACGGATCGTCGAATTTACAGAGCTCGTCAGCCAACATGTCATAGAAGCTGGAACGCTGGGCCAATTGATCGAACAAAATGTCTTTCCAGATGTTGTAACTGATCATTATGAGGTCGGCAGAAAATTCAAAATCGTTACGCTGGGCAAGAAAATTTCGAATTTTACCTGGCTCGTGGGATAGCTCACTGTTCATTACCAAGAGATCCCCAGCGTCAGAAGCAACCGGTTGTTGGGTCGCCATCACAAACCAGTAGCACGATTCCAGTGACGAGGTTTTGATATCGCCGAACCGAAGGACGTTGTCGTAGACGTGGAACCGCGAGAGTCGATGATTGCCAGCGATGTACAAGACCTTTGCCATCTGTAATACGAAGTCATTTAAAAACACATTGGGCCTGAACACGAAAGGCGCGATGAGCGGGTTGATTACAAGGTTTGCTGCATATTTAGCTAGCAGCAAATTACAAAGTTGCAAGTTTATAAGTGCTAGGTCCAAATTTATATTACAATTCGTACAGCTACAACATTGCTTATAGCCTACATAGTTTGAGGTGTAATTAAGCAACAAATCAGCTGCGATGAAATAGCAAGGTTTTATTCCTATTGAGTTGTCAATAGAAAATAATAACGTATACAAAACAGAAACACCAGCTTCCAACAGATCTAAAAGATAATCAATGGCTGGCTTAATGTAAATCGACGCTAGTCATAAGCGGTCGACTTCCTCGCTCGCCTCACGAGCTGCAGTTGCTTGCAGCCTTTTCCGAGCTTGAATCGCAGCTTGCCTGTGAGGCCTGTTCGACTGAATACAATTGCTTTCAATCTCACTAGCGGGAAGCTGGTTTGGGTTGTCGACAGAGTGACATGCTGGTTCTGCCGACTCTTCAACCTCTAGTGGGTAGATTAGCTTCAGCGGCCGTCGCAGTAGCTTTCCTCTGGCGGTTCGGACAGTGACCGATCGCACGGCATCATCTGCAGGACTTTGATGAAGCAATTCAATGCGACCAAGCACCCATTTGCCCCTTGGAATATCAGGGTCGCCGATTTGGACAACAGATCCAATTTGAGGTTGTGAAGCTGTTGTGTCTCGATTGTTTGGTTTCCAATGGCGATCTTGAAGCGCTGTAAGATAGCTTTTCCGCCAAATTGTCCAAAACTGGTTGAGACGACTGTCCAGGCGTTTCCAATTGAGGATCAGTACACCCTTCGAGTCGAGATTTTCTCGGTAATCGGGATCCTCTACATTTGCAGAGGCTGTGTCAGACGATGTTGGAATCATTCCAGCACTCTTCTTCTGCAAATCGTTTGGGGTGATCGCGCGATATCCAATTTCATCTTCGCAATAGGTAAGAGGCCGAGAATTTAGAATGGATGCCACCTCGGAAACAACTGTCTGCAGTTCTATTAGGGACACCAAGTTTTTCTGGAGCATACATCGTAAGGCTCGTTTAACCATGCCAACCATTCTTTCGTACATTCCACCCATCCATGGCGACAATTCGACGATGAACCGCCATTCAATTCCCAATTGAGAAACGTATGATTGAATGGAAGGATCCTGCGTCACGGACGTCCAAATATCGTTGGTTACTTTCGATGCTAGCTTGAAATATTTAGCATTATCTGCTATAATTAGAGCTGGCTTCCCACGAGAAGCCACGAAGCGCCTGAAGCATAGTAAAAACTGTTCTGTTGTCATGTCAGGCACCACTTCCAGGTGAATAGCTCTGGTCGAACAGCAAGTGAAAAGACATATCCAGACCCTTTCGGACGAGCCGGCAGGCGATCGGACTCCAAGAGGTCCCAGGTAGTCGACACCCACAGAATTAAACGACGGTTGTTCAGTTACACGGAATGCCGGTAACGGAGAAGGATTTGGTGTTGCCAGGGAACCACCCTTCCATCGTTTGCAGACTACGCAGTTGTGGATGATGCTTTTGATGCGCGCTCGAGCCCTTGGGATCCAAAATGTTGATCGAAGTTCATTCAAAACATGGGCGATGCTTGCGTGTCCAAGTTGTTGATGCTTATTCTCAATAACAAGCTTACAGAGATGAGAGCTTCCTGGAATGAAAATTGGAAAACGCAAGTCGTAAGGTGCATCCGCATAATCTAGTCGACCCTTGCATCGAAGTATTCCATTGGAATCTCTGAATAGATTCAGATTGACAGATGAGGTACGGAATTCCTCTGGCGATCCGTTAACGAAGGCTTCTTGAATATTTCGAATTAGCACGCGTAGGCTCGATGCTCGTTCGTCGACGTCAATCGGCTTCGAAAGTCTTGTTTTCTTTCCGCGAAGACCATCGACAAATCTTTGTACCAGCGCAAAGACAGTTACACAACGAGTTAGCGTTGAAAATCGAGTCAAGTCAAACGGTTCTGCTTGGTTTGCCGAAGTTGGAGTGACGAGAAGGCCTATAGCAGATGACTCCTGCGTATGTTCAATTTCCAATTGCAATTCCCCATTAGTCAATGATATGGGAGTTCTTGGCCACAACTCCTTGTCCGCAAGGAGCCATTCTGGGCCGTACCACCACAAATTTGACGATCGCAGCGCATTTGTTGGCATTCCGCGTGTGGGAATATCCGCTGGATTGGTTTCCGTGGGGACGTAACGAAGAGTTAGACCTGGCAATTGTTTGATTTGTTGTATTCTGTTTTTTTACAAAGACAGGTTTCTGTGCTTCCCTTTCTACCCAATGAAGGCAGCATTGACTGTCCGACCATACAGCAAGGTGGCAACTGACACCATTCAGTTGTTGATTGACGAAAGTGATTAGCCGACAACCCAAAGTTAATGCGGTCAACTCTAACTTTGGAATTGTTAGCCGTTTCTTGGCTGGACTGACCTTGACCTTTGCGAAAATGAGTTGCGACTTTACACCGTTTGGAAGTTGTGACCGTTGGTAGACCACAGCTGCGTAAGCATCTTGAGACGCGTCGACGAAGCAATGCAATTCGGTGTCGTAGTCGGGATGGAAGCCAATATAGCGATTGACACAAATTGTTTCAGTTTTGGAAAGATCAGCGACGAATTCAATACAACTTGATTGCATTTCGTCAGGAATCGGTTGATCCCATTCTTCCATAATTGCTGCATTATGATTTTGCCCTTCACCACGACAGGAGATAAAAACCCACATGGATCGAACACTTGAGCAATGGATTGTAAAAGTAGCCGCTTTGACAGACTTGCGCTGGTCGGTTTGCATGTCTGCATGCTCAGTGTGTCAAGGTTCTTGTGCCATTGCAAGCCAAGTACAGATGGCCGTTCGCTGTTGCTTCGATCACAAATAGCAATATTGTCAATGAGTTGGGGGCAATTAGAATTCCATTCGCGAAGATTCATGGAGGCATTAGCAAATAATTGCTTCGATTCGTGGTAGAAGTGTTGGGCTTCAGCAACTGTCGGGAAAGATGTGATAACGTTATCCACGTAACAATTTTGAAGAATCCTTTGAGCGATCGGGGAACCACTTTGTAATAAATGATGTTTTATGGTGCCAGCGAGCATAAAGGGACTTGCAGTTATGCCAAATAGCACTCTTGTGAAACGATAGACAACTATATTGTCACCAACCGGTGGCTGGTTTATGTTATTGACCCATAGGAAGCGTGTGGCGTCACGATCTTCATGCTTGATGCCAACTTGAAGGAAGGCCTTTTCAATGTCGCTAACGACTCCGACTGGATGTTGTCGGAACCGCATGATAAGCCCACAGAGATCTGCCATGAGCACTGGTCCAGGATACATGCTTTCATTGAGACTTGGGCTAGACTTCGTGCTCTTTGCTGATGCGTCGTAAACGATGCGAAGTTTCGTTGTCGTTCTATGAGGTTTAATTATACAATGATGCGGGAGGTAGTGTACCACACGTGATGAAGGTTTCTTCGGCGCTAATTCGATTACACCGCTAGCCAGTTGATCATTGATAGTTTGGTTGTAGACTTCCAGCGTTGGCTCATCAAGACGACGTAAGAGACTGTTCAAGCGACCCATTGCCAACCCGTAGTTACTTGGTAAATTGTCCCGATTAGGTTTCCACGGCCACCGTACAGAGTATCTCTTTGTCAGTGGATCGTAGGAAATGCCCCTTTTGAACTGGTCGGCTGCTATGATATCATCATCGGAAGCTGCACTCGGTGGTAATCCGACCTCTTCAAGTGCCCACATGCGCTGAAGATCATGATCTAACTGTTCATCGCTTGAGAGAAGCCCAATCGCCATTAAAATTGTTGCTGATTCCTGTCGCCGTAACTGGGTAGTTGAACCGTTGGCGACGTATCCTAGTTTTGTGTCCAACAAAACCAAGGTGTTGCTGAGTCGAACTGCGATGTCACCCACAAACCGATAATAATAGTCCAAACCGATTAACATGTCGAGTTGAACTGGACCGCTGTGCATCGAGGGAGGATCTGCAAGCGGAAAGTGATTCAGTATTGGATATTGACGCGCCGACAACGTGTGCTTGTCGACAGGACAGGTGATTCTTTTCAAGCCGTTTACTGCGATTGTGATTTGCTCACCATCGGGACATATAACGGCTAATTCATAACATCCGAATTTGTCGTAGCGCCTTTTGTTAGCTTCAAGGCCCGCAAGACCCAAGTGCTCTTGAGCGAGGAGCTTTGCTCCAATGCTCTTCAGGACGGTAAGCGTTGCAAAACTTCTTGTAGAGCAGCTGTCCAAGACGATTCGGACTCGTGCAGAGTGTTTGGTGCCGCGCACGGTTGCCATAGCTGTTCCAAGTACGGATTGACCACGATCTGGAGGGCTAGAGGATGGTGCAAGGAGCGATCCAACCAACTGGAACGGTTTGGCGTCAACATTAAACCCGCTTGCTTTTTCGCACTTGTCCTCGTTGTCAGCGGTCTTTGCTTCCTTTATCTCCTTGCCATATTTCTTGTAGCATAGGCTGTGGTGATGAGAGCGCTTAGAACCGCAGTGTTTGCACGCTCTGGTTGACCTACACTCAGTAATGCGATGACTTGTTCCCAAGCAAAGGATGCATTGATCCTTTCTCAATGTTTCCCGACGAGCCGTTGCAGATGTGACGGTTCGGCAATCTTCCGGATAGTGGTTTGTTGCTCGACAGTAGGCGCAGGGGTATTTCGGAAGCTTTTTGTCGCTGAATTTCCTTTTTCCTTCTGTTGATACCAACCCAGATGCCGTCCCACCTGAACTGAAACGTGATGACCTTTTGACAGTCGGAACTTTTTTCTTGCAATTGTTATCCGTATTGCCGAGAGACAGCAAACCCATATTTCGCGCCGAAATTTCGTCCTTAATGTATTTGCGCAGATTAGAGAGTTTCCATGCGACTGTTCCATTTTTCCGATTGAGCTCGATGCGGAAAGACCGAGGAAATTTGGACAAAACAAGCGGAGCGAACACCCTTTCGAACGTTGCTTCTTCCATACCGAAGGCAACCATGTTTCGGATGTGAGCTTCACATTGGTCGAAGACCTTTTGGATTTCTTCGACAGTGTTAGAACATTCCTCCATGTAGATCATAGCATCCAGATGCATGTTGATGCAAAGCTCTGGATGATCGTACCGTTCTTGAAGCGCAGCAATCGCTGTGTCGTAAGTATCTTCCGTCAGCGCGTACCCTTGAATAAGTTGCAGGGAGTCGTCCCGCAAGAACGATTTAAGGTACTGAAATTTTTCTATTTTGGACAATTTGTCCTTCGAATGCACAGCTACCTTGAAAGTGTCCCAAAACTCCCTCCATTTTAAGGGATCACCATAGAACGGCTGAATAGACAGCTTCGGAAGTTTAGCTGTCTCAGCATCCTCACCATCAGGAGCCGCAGCTAATTGATTAGCGGGCGATCTGGCCTTAGTTTGAGTATTAATTATAGCGTCAACACGATATATGATATCGTTTATGTGCTCTTCGCGTTGGGAAGCATCTGTAAGAGCAGCATCAACGTCGTCCTCTTCTTCGTGGGGTAAAATAGACTCATCCAGTTGTTGCAGGCGTTGCAAATATTTCTGCAATTTACTCTGCGATACACGAAGATCTTGCTCCTTTGCTCTATCGCCCAGCGAAATGAGGCTTTCAGCCTTCTTTGCCTCTCTGTCACAATTAGTTTTTGTGATAATGCGCTGTTTTTTCCAAAGGCCTAGTTGTTTCGGAATATTTTCCGACGACATGGTTAATTACGCAACCAATTTGCCGGTTGCACGATTACTTTATGCTAGACAAATAGCTAATCACAACCAGAATGCTAGTTGTGGCTGAACTAGTCTAGGGATAAGCCCTTGCTTCGGATTCAAGTCAAAGAGATTGGCGAGGCCCCCGTTAACCCCACCAAACATAATGTTGATTGATGAACCACTTGATAAGTCATGCAGCCCGTTGCAGTAAACCCAAATTATATTAGTGAGCACTTTTGTTACAACTCGGATGATAACGAGAAGAAACTTACATTTTTGGCCGAATCCAATACAAATCAAAGGTTCGAATGATTATTCGTCCGAAGGACCATATGCTGATTGACCCGAATTTATCAGCTCCGATTGCCGGCTGATGCAAAATTTAATCAATCGAAAGTTTAATACAACAACAGACAGTTCAATCCTCTCCACAACAACGACGATTATTACCAAAAAATACTACAGTGTCTCAATTATGCAAATCGAACTTAGCTAGTCCGATACACAGGGGGCAAAATTAACGCGCAGTCGCGACATATGTCGACTATTTACGACAAAATCCTAAGTAAAATGATGCAAGTTGTATAAATCTGCGTTTTCAGACGTTAAACAATAAAATTTAGGCAAATACAACGATGAAAATGTAAATTCTTGAAAAACACGAAAAATCGTAACTATAAACTCCCCAGTTGACCTGGCGGGTACGTAAGTAAGTAAGCTGGGTAAACTGGCTTACATATTTCCAGTGCGCACAAGGTTGGAGCTGGGAGACCCACAGCTCTCTCAAAGCCCGCAGGCAATTTATTTAGATCCTATGGAGAGGCCATTAGAACATCTTATGACTGAGATGGGCAACAAATGCCAACATTTGCTACTATTGCAACTTACATGAGCCTATAGACTGGAAGACCACAGAATAAATGTTTGTCCTAACAACATTTAACAAATTTAATGCAAAAGTGATGTCACAATCAAATCGACGAATTTTCGTTCTCAAATATTTGGGTAATTTTACTTCAATTTTCGCGAACACAACATTTTTATATTTAAATCGCGAGCACTGTGTTCGCGAACAGTTTTACCTGAAGTTGAATTGACTAAAAAGCGTTCCGTAACAAATTTTATCCAAAAAAAATGGAATGGTCATTTTAAGTTTAGTGGCGTATTATGATCTTTTATTGACTCTTTCGATCACAGTGCATGAACAACTAATAACATGAATTCATGGATGTCCATGATTTTGGTGCCACATAAAAGGGACGATAACATTTCTCCGACGATAATCAGACTTATTGCTGCTGTAGGTGTGTCTTGTATCTTCCGAGGCCAACTTGACTTAAAGTACAGTAAGATACGAACGCCGTTAGCGAACGCGGCTTGCATTTGCACTGAAATTTGTCGCTTGTGGTTTGATGAAATTAGCTGACATAACCGGAATGTTTCCCTAAACGCATGGTACCATCCAGTTTTGACAACATCTGTAGCAATGAATCTAATTGTTAGAACTATGTGTACACCATCTTTTTGTAAATTTGAGCGTCTTTATTCGGTTAGTTTTAGATGAGGCGGCTCGTGTCGTTGGGAATTGAGATCGGGGAGTCGGAATATCTCTATATTAGGATTTCGGGATCCGTATGATTTGCTTGTATGGGATTAAATTTTTGTGTTCGTACAATGCCGTAATCGTTATCGCTCTTTTTGTAAATCCTGAATGTAGATAGCTTAGATTGTCTAGTGTTTCTTTAACTCAAAGTTATTTTGTATACACTCCTGTGTGGTTTCAGTGTATTTTTCTAGTAGAGTTTTTGGGAGTGAGGATTGTTTGGCAATAATGTTTGAAATATTTGTGGTTGCATCCGCGTGTCGTTTAAATATTTGTACGATTATGATGATTTTTTACAAATAGTTGCTCGAATAATGTCAAGCTGTTGTGCTTTTCATTTATAGCCGAAGGCATAGACGTATTTAGCTGTTGGGTCGTGTCTTGCTTAAATTTGATATAAACAGATGCAAGCAACCAGCCAACCCCAGCTGCAAAAACAGATATGACGGGCCTCAGATGCGAAATATAGGGGGTTCTTTGAAACCTGCCACTGGCTAAGCCAGCCATCCAATCCTCGCTGCAGAAACGGTTGCGACGGACTTCTAGTGCGAAATCTAGGGGTTATCTGAAGCCTGCGACTGGTTAGTAATCAGCCATCCAATCCCCGCTACAAAAGTGAATGCGACGGACCTCAGGTGCGAAATATAGGGGGTTCTTTGAAACCTGCCACTGGCTAAGCCAGCCATCCAATCCTCGCTGCAGAAACGGTTGCGACGGACTTCTAGTGCGAAATCTAGGGGTTATCTGAAGCCTGCGACTGGTTAGTAATCAGCCATCCAATCCCCGCTACAAAAGTGAATGCGACGGACCTCAGGTGCGAAATATACGGGGTTCTTTGAAACCTGCCACTGGCTAAGCCAGCCATCCAATCCTCGCTGCAGAAACGGTTGCGACGGACTTCTAGTGCGAAATCTAGGGGTTATCTGAAGCCTGCGACTGGTTAGTAATCAGCCATCCAATCCCCGCTACAAAAGTGAATGCGACGGACCTCAGGTGCGAAATATAGGGGGTTCTTTGAAACCTGCCACTGGCTAAGCCAGCCATCCAATTCTCGCTGCAGAAACGGTTGCGACGGACTTCTAGTGCGAAATCTATGGGTTATCTGAAGCCTGGGACTGGTTAGTAATCAGCCATCCAATCCCCGCTACAAAAGTGAATGCGACGGACCTCAGGTGCGAAATATAGGGATTCTCTGAAACCTGCAACTGGCTAGTCAAAATGGTTAGATCAGCTCAACTGATAAGACGGTTGTTTGGCTTTAAACAGCTCATTGTTGGTTTGTGGTCGGCTGTTGATAACCGCAAACGATGATGATCATGATGAACATTGTTGGTGATGAAATCATCTGTGAGTCATAATTGTTTGTACCAAAGCGTATTCTTTTTTATATTTTTGAAGTAAATCTTAGGTTGTTATAAATTATTAGGCGAATTTTAGGTCCCAATCGTTCGTTTTCCATAGAAAATATTGTTCAAAACATGAAAAATTGGTATAGTGGTGCAGAAAATGCTTATAGATAGCAACGTGTTGATGCAATTTTCCTAACGCTACTATAGCTGCCGTGCGCGCCACCGCCGACTGTCGCCTAACGAAATAGCGAGCTATCAAACGAGCCAGCAGCAGAACAGGCCATAAAATTTTAAAATAAAACCTTATTTTCGATAGAGCAGCAGTTAGTAATTGTGGCGAGTACAGTAGGTACGTAAGCGCGTTATAGTTTTTCGAGTAGCGACAAAATTAAAAGTTCCTGTCAAAAGACTTTCGAACCTAGAATGTTGCACTAGCAGCAGTTGAACCGTTTAACTCAAAACTGTGCTCTGGTAAGGTTATCCACGGATAACAAGTCCCTATAAGGTGCACAGTAATGTAGGTTCGGCAATCCGCGCAATTGACGAAACGACTAGGTAAATCCAAAAAGACATACTGGTCCCTTAAGTGAGCCATTACCTGAAAACTTGTTGGATATCTTTACCAGTCCAAGTATTTTTTATCAATTTTTCAAAGGTAGCTAGCAAGGGGTTTTGCCGCTTATCCACAGTCTCAAGCAGGCCGTGTCTTCTTGCAGTTTTATTGACATTGTACGGTAGTTACTTCATCAACGTTCATATGGCCTAGATACAAAAATATCGAGGATTTAAAGCAAACTAAACAGAGCAGATCGTTCTGTTACCTATCAGCTACAGACGGTGTTCGTTACCGCTAATTCGCGCCAAATTTTTCAGCTAAGTGTGTGTACGACACTGTAAAACTGTAATAGTTAAGGGTGTGTCGTACACCGTCGGAAATTGATTTACAGTATAGGCGTCATCCTGATTGTCTATATGGTATGGTCACGGCTACAAAGGGACAAGTTCCAAACACGGGGGACATAACGTAAACGCCGGATTAGTGACCATTTCGTGGTTGTCTTTATTAGCCTGTGCCCGGTGTCATCAAATGCCCGCACACAGTTGGTTGAAGTTCGCTCAAGGCTTGGTTAAAGAAGCACGCAGATTAGGAAAACAGTTTTCGCTGCCAGATTGTTTGGCCGGTTTGATCCGGAGTGTCATCGGCAACGTTTCTACGTTTTTGCTTTGGACTCAAATATGGGGTGATAGCACAGTTCAATATATACCTCCTGTGCTACTGTGCCAGCGGCTCACATTCGGGTGGGGCACTTCAATCGTTCGGGGGGCACGCATTGACGTACCTTCCTGGTTCTAGTTAGGGGACGGTGCCTTACACGGGGGGTACGCTACCTCCGTCGTGTCCCCCTGGAGTACAGGCCTCTGGGGATTGTCCAATATACTTTCAGAATTATTGCATGAGATCGTCCAGCATGCATCCTGATCCATTGTGTGACGACAATAAAATAAATCTTTCGGAGTCATTATATGCCTGGACCGTTCATAGAATTCATTGCTTTGTTTAGAAATATTTGTGAAATTTATGTCTAGTTACTTTAATGTGCCTTTTTAAGTCGCATCCGGCTTTGATACATCTCGTCCATAATTAACAATCCCACTACAGTACACTACGCGGAGTTGTACCGGTTCGTCAGAAACGGGCCTTTTTCAAATTGAAACGGCGCCCTGTGTTAGCACTTAGCCTATTTTTTGTGTATAGATGAAGAAAAATATAACTATGTTTGACTTTCGTTTGGTGTATTTTAGCTCAACGCAGGCCGGCATGCCGGAACATTGCTCCAGGTCGTTGAACGAAGAAAGTAGCGTCGATAGCAGTGACCATGGTCACTATACCGGACGAAATACCAGCCATCCGTTAAACGGAAAAATGACGCATTCGGGTGGAAACATGTTGTTTTCACCGTCAACCACCGACGAGTCGTGTGCGGACAGCGAGAGTACGCCAGCAACCACAACAGGCTTTGAGTTGCCATCATGCTACGCACATGACTTTGACGCCCCAGGCGCAGCGGGTTGTAGTCGATTGTGCGAAGCTAGATCTAGTAAGCTGCACGCGAATCAGGACGATGCAAATGTTCATTGTCAAACAAGTTCGGATTTGATGAAAACAACCGCGACAGCAGTAGCAACAACAACGGCATCATCACATCGCGTCGCGTCAACATGTTCCCACAATTGGACACAGCCGGAAGATCGTGCCGCATTATCATCTTCCCGAGGATCGTCGACGGACGGGATTCCACATGCATCGTTGGGCCGACCGCGTAGCGACAAAAAAGTTGTAGATATGAATTATTCACAAAAGATGCCGACAAAAATTTGTCAAGCTGTTACTGCTGCACAATCTTCTGCTTCCAGTATAATTCCTCCAACCGTTCCACCCAAACCACTAATACTAGCCAGGAGCGGATTGTGTTCGACAAGCCTAGGATCAGTCGACGACTCGTGTTTTCCTAGCGGTATTTCCAGATACCATATAGACTCAATATCATCGAATCCTCATGGTCATCAACGACCGCTTCCAAATGAACAGGGTCATATGGTCATTGCCAAACTTCAGCAAGCGCATGTTCACGAAAGTCGAGGGCCGCAACGTCCTTGTGCCAGTAATACCCTGGATCTTTCATCCTTGAGCGAATTTATATCGCAGCCTTCTAAAGAAGTTGACAGTAGTTGTAGCCGGAAACGTTTCCAGCCAGAGAAATTGCGACATGAATGGTGTCATGCTCCTGGTCTGGATGAACAAAAACGAACACTCAGTGCGTGTAACATTGGTAGAAACAGTGACAAGCATGAGCCGGCTCCGCCGCCAACCTATACCAACGCATCGAATTCCATCGTGATCGACAGACACGAGAATAGCGGAGTACGTCCCACAATTTTGTTCCCTGAAAGAACAACCAAAACAATAGAAGAACCCAAACCGGATTGTATACTACATTGGCAGCAAAGCCGGTCGGTAATTCCTTCTTCGGCGACGGTTGTTCAGCCGCAAAAAAGACTGGAGGCAACGATCCAGCGCAGGCAACAATCGTCATCGTCTTCAACGTTTTCTGCCGATGTGATTCTCTCTGGCCGTACGACAACAACAACTGACGGAGCGTCTATTTCGCTGCAAACAGCTGTCAATGTAGCTCCTAATTCGGGCTCGGTTACGCCACGCGCTGCATCATTTGACAACCAACCGGACGTTTATGGTGAATCATCACAGCAGCATCCTGACCCGGACCACTGCCCGCATTGTGCAGTCCTTCGCTCGGATCCGGCTACGACGGATTTACCACTCGCTCGTTCAACAACACCATCATCCACGAAGCCACATGTGTATCTAGGCCAGCCTAATGGTGCATCTTCTAAGTTTCGCGCGTCCGAAAGTTTCGACTCAAAATCGTCCAGCCAACGCCGTCTCTGGCCAAACCAAAAACCCGACACCGAAAGCGATAATAACAATATCACAGCCAGGAATCAACTAGACAGCCGCGGAAGTGGTCAATCTACAAATAAGCATGACCTAGAGCACCCTGTTCAGCCGCACAACCGGATGCTATTTTACGCAGGTAAAGAAAATCGACGAAACGATGATAAAAATGTGGGAAATGTTATGGGAAAAGACGCAGCATCTCAGCGCCATGGAACAATTCCTCACGGCGCCACGCTCAGTGACGACGGTCCTGGAAATGGATTAGGCGGCAGCTTTGACTGTACCCGTGGTAGCATGGTCGGGTATCAGCTGAGGCAAGCAAGCTGTTCGATTACTGGTCCAGCTGGTTCGCTTCCGAAAATTACAATGTCTTCATTTGACGACGAAATTTCGGCTGTCCATCAAGGCTCGTCGAACGCAGCCGGTACTTCACATGACCGCGGCAATATTGCTGCCCGTCAACACACAACTATCAGTGACAATAATAGTAAAGCTTTTACGATGGAAAAATCCGAAAGTTTTCAGTCGTCTAATGTGCTGCAGTATCCAGTGGATAGTGTTGTCCTTCCGGGCGGAACTACTGTGGTTCGCTATGGTGCCACTGCTAATATTAGTGCTTCCAAAAGCGCAACAGCCGGTCGTCGTTGCAAAAGTGCAACGCCATCGCCTGGTCCGGCGTTGTGTGCGGCAAAGTCGGCTTCCTTCGAAGACTTCGACGATGGTGGTATTGAACTAGAAGAGCAGACGTCATCAACGGTGCGACGTGGGGATCGTCAAGGCCGTAAAAAGCATACAAAATCGAACGTTTCTAAAAATCGAAGCGCAGCTATAATTGGTGGCGATGGAGGTGGTTCAAGATCGTATTCACTTGATCCGCATACGAAACAGCTGCTGCAGTCAGATGGCGGACGGATACGGAGCGAAGCACTTGGAACCAGTCGCTCGGTTACAATTTGCGAGCCCCTGGAAAACAATAATAACAATGACGGCACAATCTATGGCCCCCAAACGACTGCATCGGCTTCGCATTATAACTATTATAATAGTCATAATTATAGCTCTAAATATGCAGCAAATCGTGCCAACTACAACAGCTGTAGTTCATTCAGCGGTAGTGAAGATGGTGACGATGATGTTGATGCTACGTTGGATCCGGAGCAGCAACCGCAACAAGCGATTTTGCGCAAATCGCGAGCGTCGCGAAGTCGCAGTAAAGCCCGTCGGCGACAGCAACAGCAGCATCGTGTTGCGTTCAAAGCGGACAGGGCAGCAACAGGAGCAACTGCCACGGGAGCACGGGCGAAGAGCTTACCGTCGCTTAACGGTGACGACAACGACAGCAACTATCAGCATCGCGGACGACCGAGAACGTCGTACGACAAACGCAACTGGAAGAACGGGAAAACAGCTCGAGGCTTGAACCCTCTGAGCAATTTGATTTTAAAAGTCCGACGATTTCGGATCACCATGACTCCAGAGACTACAGTTTAACGAAATCGATCAATCAATAGGGATCAAACTAGCGAACCTCAGCAGTCAATAAATCTGCTGTTATGACTTTACGACGAAGAAAAAGATTTCGCCGCATGTCTCCGGCGTCATCTGTCAATTCGGCTGCGCGGTGTCTTCTGTTATACCTAGACCGAGAGACAAGTGACAAAACACGAACAAATAATGATATAAATCTACGGTGGCTGCCGAGACCTCTTCATAAGTGTCACATCTTGCTGTCAGCAACAAAATCCATAATGATTGCTACGATGACTGGGTTAGCTGTCATAGCATTCAGACAGTGTTTTTAGTTTTTCAAGCAGTGGCTTTTAATTGATCTCGAAGAACTTCACACTACTAAACACACACCGACGGGCGTGTCTTTCAACTTGATATTACGTATGAACTCCTCATTTATGTGAACTGACAGCGATTGAAGCTGCAGCTCAGTTGAAGACACTAAGGATTGTTCGGATGACTGACTATATAGCTAATTATATTAACTCAGTCTTGCTAGACCAATTATATTTGCCACAAGAATGTCTGTGATCGGACTGTTTCGTAGAAAAAATAGGAGTGCCGAATAAATTCTTTCTGGTGATAGTCCATCAGCACGAAAACTATCAATTTTGAAAATACAGCAACAATTTTGGCATCATTTGACGTAACTCATCATACTGTTTAAGAAAATGTCCATTTTGTTATATTTATATATGACAAATATTTTTGTAATTTGACTTACCAAGTGGTCCCTGGTAAAACAATTGCGGAGGAATTTATCAATAAATGTATGTTGAGGAGCTGTGTCGAACAACCTCAAATTCTACTGAATCCGTTTATTGGGCAAGGAGTTACGCCTTTAGTATTATGAATGCATGTAACTTGTAAATCCATGAACGGATTCAGCTGATTTCTACTCATTCGGTCAACACGGTTTGAAAATTTTTTTCGAAAGTTTTGATACCCAATTGGAAGTTAAAATTTTGTCATAAATGAATATTTTTTGAAAAGCGTAGACGATCTGAGTTGAATGGTACCAAAATTACCAATATATACACATTTAGCAGCTTACAACATAATGTACGATGCGCTTATATTGAAATCGCTTGGGGAAAATGAAAAGACGTTTTACGTTTATTTCTCTAGACAATTCGAAGCATTTTATTCTAAACGCCAGTTTCAATATAAGCGCATTTTATTGCTATTGTCGGTGTTTGTTACAA
>JASANE010029735.1:0-19227 GCA_030248225.1 Trileptium ribeirensis
CTCGAAATCGAGCCGATGTCGAATTGGGTGCAGCAACAGTTGGCCGATGTTCCCCAAATCCGATGTGTCAGCTGGTCTGCAATGCCGAGATGCCCATTCGTCCACGACAGTGGCCACCAGAACCTCTCGATGTTCGACCAATACGATGGCTTCCACCTCACCCATACCGGCTTTCGGATGGGACAGATCAAGGACAGGTCAAGGAATGGGTCGAAGTAGCACCGGTGATCAAATCCATCGACATCTTCTTCTCAGGAGAGAATCGGGCGCTGGTACGGGATGGCCAGGGGCGCTTTGTGCGACGAGCAGTCAAACGCAGCAGCTCGGGACGCCGTTGCTAAATGGATCATGATAACAATACCTTCGCAACGCCTTGTTTTCGTACGATATTCGCACGCCTTCGGGACCTTTGTTTTGTTATATATTATGTTGACGCAATATATATAATTTGTGCGCAAATTTCTCACACCGTCTTCAGTTTTCTCTATTTCGTGCGATATGCGCACGCCGCCGTCTTCGGAGTTGTCGTCGCGATATATTCGGTGCCGATTTCGCACTTCACCGATTTTCAACGCGGTGGATTTGCTATGGTCCATGGAACGTTCGGTTCGTAAGTCAACTTCAAAATTTATTTTCATGTGTCGTTCACATGTGGTCAAAGGGTGGAAATTGCTGTTGCGGGACACTTTTTCGCGGGGAGTGTCAACAACGTTGAACGTTGACGGAAGAATTGATGTTTTGATGATGAGTTGGAAGGACAGGATGTTGGGTAGCTAACGTGAGCTTGTGGAGGTTATGCAAATAAGTTGAAGTTTCTATGTACTATTCGATTGCTGGTTGGTGTGTGAGGATTATTGTTTTTCTGTGAAGCTGTTGTGCAAGTTCTCTGATTCGGTTTTGTGCTTGCCTTTTTGGTTTCTGTGGTGCAAGCTCTCTGATTCGGTTTTGTGCTTGGCTTTTTGGTTTTTTTGTTAATTGTATTTTCACACGCTAGTAACATAGTTCGGGGCTTACGCTACTTTTATGTATCGAAAATTTTCTTTCTGCTTAAAATACAGATCTATAAATAAATTCACAAAAGTCAAAACCATTTTTCCCTTAAATCCATAAACACATGTAATATAAAAATTCTATTTTTAGTAGGTAAGGCCTAATGTTTAGAAGTACTCCAGTCCCCAAGCTGCTTAACCTTTAATACAAACTTACAGATCTTCATTTTGGAATATAGAAGACAAACTTTAATCATTTTTTTAGATTGAAAACTGTCCATAAATACATCTACGGAGGTCTAATATTTTTTGTTAAATTACACATCGAAAACAATAAAAAAATCCACGATGTCTATGTTTTCGGTTGTAGATTTTTGTTCAAGTTACTCTACTAAGCGCAATGAAAAAACTCTCAATATTTAATTTATATTTGCCCATGTGATAAAATTTACAGGTGCTAGCGAGTGAAAAAAGTTTTTAAATAAAATTTTATCCTGTGTTTTTACAACGCAGACCAAAATTAAAATTTATATAGTCAGAGCAATGACAGACCACAACATAATAAGTCAGAAATCTAGCGCTCACCTGACTTGGTCTTACTGCCATATTCCTTTTTTGTTCCAACACCCTTTCAGAGTTGTGCTTGCTCTTTGTCATGTGTAATGCGCCAACAGAATATTGTTGTACTATGGACTGCAGACCATAACCACAACCTTATTTAACCATCTAAAAATCTGGAAACATCAACTGAGAAGCATCGCTTCCTCATAAACAATAATATAACCCATATTTTTTTCTTATGGACATTGCCTTTTAGTGAATTTTAGCTGAAATAACTAGGACTTTCGGTATAAAGATTTTAAATAGGGGCTGTAACCGGTAACTGCACGTTAGTTCCTAGATTTTTTAATTCTATTACTAAACCGCCTTATAAAAATCGACACAAACGAGCTGACAAAAAGTGATCAGGTAAATCAAGATATACTGTCCAGTACTCTGGCAGGTAAACCCAAAACTTAAGCTGTATTGTAAAAAATATTTCAAGATCAAATCAAAAAATCGTAAGAAGATTTAAACAATGTTTTTTAAATGTTCATTATATTTTCCCATTAGGAGCTCCCCATGTTTACCGTTTTGATAATGACAATGGTTAAGGATACACCTCTAACATTTGGCTCACAGTCGTTAACCCGAATGTCGCCAATACTACAAAAACTTTCTCCAAAACTTTTTATGTTTTTTTCCCAAGAGGAAGAAAATTGTTGCCTTTTTAAGCTTGGACAAAAATAATTGTATTGCCCTAGTAAAATAGAAATTGTAGGGAAACTGCATTTCATTGAAATAATTTATTTTTAGCTCCATCTCAAAACTTGTAATGACTCCATGTCACAGTTTATTTAGGAAAGAACGTTTAAGTAATATCTCTCAGGAAGGGGCTGAGAAAACTGACCAAGCATGCCTCAATTTTTCCCTTGAAGTTTAATAGCTGTAGTTCTGCTTTTTTGAAAACCATATAGTTTCAAAACCAGTATGACATTTTAAATTTTTTTATCCTATCAGTTATGCCAAATTGATCGTATAATTGCCGAGACCCTTCTTGTGCAGAGTAAATAATATTTTCTGATGATTTCCTTGAAAATTTAAATCTTAGCAGTATAGTACATATCAACTTACCTGAATCCCGAATTCCATTCCGTACTCCACATTTGTTCGTAAATTTCTTTTCCAACGAGTAAAATAAGTCCAACTCTATAACATTGCTGATGGTATATGTGGGCTCCACAATTGCGGGTTGCTGTACTTGAAAGAATATAGCGTCATACCTCTGACCATTGGAAAAATTAGAACTTGCGCTGCCCTGAATACTACCAAAACACCTGGAAAATAAACGTACACACGCGAAAATATCGCATAGCAATATAGTCATACTTGTTTGCACATATATTGTTGGAGACATAAAGACAATGATACTGTATTCCATCATCAAATTACTTATTACAACAGCTACCTGTTTAAGTTCGAGATTAACAAAAGCATCGTATGTCAATTCGCTCTTTTTAACAGTAATGTCCGCAACCACTTCACTTTGTTTAACATCAGTCACTGACTTGATATGAGTTCCAGCGAAATTTACTACTTTTGACACCATGGATTGTCCTCGATCAAAACACCGCGCAGCTTGACATTGCTTTGGCTTAATTGAACGTACAGTAGGCTTGAACATTAAGTTTACTCGAGCACGTTTTAATATAACCCCAATTTTCGTATCATTACGTGCATTCCATTCCATATCCCGATTGTTGCATCTGAAAACTGTCAGAGAACCCTTTTGGGTCCCGACATTTTGATTCAAACAAAACATATCATTTGTAGAACAATTTTCAGTACAAATTTGCGTATTTACTACAGCACCCGTTTTTTGTTACACAATTCAGAATTCGGTCTTTTCAAACAAACGACAGGTATATCAGTTAAGAAAGCAACGGGAATATTATAATAAGTCCGCAACGGACCATAAACTTCAAGTAGGTCAACGAATATGGCACTATTCTCCAGCGGTGAAAAAGGGAAAAACACCTAAGCTATGCCATCTCTGGCATGGCCCTTATCGAGTCATAGAATTTACAAGTGACGTGAATGTTTGCATCCGGCCGTGTAC
Source organism: Trileptium ribeirensis (assembly GCA_030248225.1). Taxonomy (NCBI): domain Eukaryota; kingdom Metazoa; phylum Nematoda; class Enoplea; order Enoplida; family Thoracostomopsidae; genus Trileptium; species Trileptium ribeirensis. The sequence continues at coordinate 3,649 of JASANE010029735.1, forward strand.
GGGTACCAAACCGGACAAAATTGTGCATATCAATTTTTGTGAACCATGTTTTGGGAATGAAAAGCCCTCCCATACCTTAGAAGATGGAAATGGCACAGACGTGGTTGAGTGTGTCCAAAATTTTGAAAATCTAGGATCTGGAAAAGGGGACGACGGAGATGTACAAGTATAATCTAATTTCGATAATATTGCTTCAGCTAAAAATTTTGTGGAAAGTAACGTCTCCCCAATTTGCGTGGACGGACCACAAACAGACGGGGATATATCTGAAATAAACGTTGAAATCGAAAATGTTCGAGGTACGGGTACCGAATGGGAAGGTAGATTGCGGAAAAAGTAACCGAAGTTTTATGTTGAGGAAGGGATCTGAGCTTGGTAAGTATTTTATATTTTGTTGTATCTTACTATTCTACATCACTGGTATTGAAGGCTATGGTGAAACCCAACAAACCAACTCCATTGTCAAAATTAATAAATATTTCTCGGTAGTTTTTAAACGGGAGGGGATATTAGATAATGCTCAAGACTTTATTGAACATCACATAGTAATCCCGCTAAAACTTAGTATTCAAAACCCGAAATCTCACTTTCATGTTTTAATGTGGGCCACAAAAACACTTCGGACTTTATAGGCTTTCTCTTAAGACAATTTTGTGGTCTGTGGACATGAACATGGCCTTTATTTCAACGTATAAACGAGCTAAAGGTAAATTGGAAACCCTTGAAACAATCTGAAATTTTTAATAAAACCAAATAAAAGTGGGCGTCGAAATAAAAGGGGTATATTTAGTGGTTTTGCCTGTTTTATAGAATCTATTTTTGGAGGCTGTAACCTCGGGGCAGGGGCCGAGGCTTCTAAAGTTCGAAGAGCCGTTTATACACTAAATACTAGAGTAACTGGTGTATCATCCGAAGTAGTTCGAGTTAATAACCGATTGATTTCCCTTTCAAAATTAGTATCTAAAGGATTTCAAAACGAAGATGAAAGAATTAATGTTATTTCTGATTTAATGATTAAACTGGGAGAGGTTCAAACGGGTTCAGAAATTCATTTACATCTTTGGGGTTCGCAATGAACCAATTGGTTCAATTTGGATATGTCGAATTAAGTTTTACTGCTGATTTGGTAAGGTGGTTATCGAGTTTGTTCCTGTGGAACGAACAAATTGAAGGGATGTATAATTTAGCTAATGCTTTGGGCCAATTTAAAAAGGGATACCTTTCACCTAGGATCATCCCACCTATTAGTATAAGAAAAATTCTTTTATCTCTTATGGAGAAGTTGTCAGAAAGTGGTGTTAAATTAATGTATGGGACAAAGGACATAAATAAGTATTATACCGTTCCGCTCGTAAAAGCAGTGTATTCTGGGACTGAACGCGTAATCGTGGCATTAAAAATACCTATAGCGCGAGAAAATATGAATTTGACCTTTGGGGACTTACGTATGGTCAAAATGATGTTGGAAATGGGGTTTACATGCAGGTTAATCCTAAGTACGATTTAATGGGTGTAAATAAAGACAATTCTCAATTTATACTTTTAAAAAGGAAACAGCTAAGAAGGCTGTATTGGATCAAAATTTCGACGGTGTCCGCTAGTATTCCCTATTGTTCCAGCATCTAGTAATGTGTGTGAGATCGAGCTCTTTTTAGAGAAAAATATTGTAACAAAAATTTGCGATATGGTAATTACCAAAAATAAAGGCCCGATTCAGGCTTTTGACCTAACCCGAGGTTTTTGGTTTATGGCAGCTGTGCATTCGGACTAGCGTTTGCTTTGCGATGGGAAGGTCCCCAGACAAGTTAAATCCTGTTTTCAATGTATAATTAAGCTACCATGTGGGTGTGGAATGACCACTGGTGAAATGACTCTTCCAACTCGGAGACATGGTTGCGGTCTTACAGGTTATTCGAACGACTCTCAGTTATCAGAAAATCTTATCTTCGAACAAACGAATCTAACAGTATTAAATAATAACATTTGGTCGGGATTTGGGTTGATTTTACCCAATTTAGTTAATGTTAGTAACTATATTCAAAGCAATTTAAGACCCGACAGCGAAAGTTTTGTGAACTTAACAAAATTTCGAGGAAACGTGATCAACCAGAATCAGTCTTTTGTATCCGAGGATATAGCCCTGCAGAGATACGTAGAGTAACGAATTTCTATAATAGATACGAATTTCTAAAATTGAAAATCAAACATCCTCCAGTTGGGTTTATGTCATTGTCTTGTCTATTGGAGAAGTTATTTTATTTTTCTATTGTTCTTACAGGTTTTAGATCTCATCCAATGCCCCCACAATAGTTATGGATCAGTCAGGTAAAAGGGATACTAAAGCGGATAAGCCCACTCCCTGTTTGGGTAAGTTTTCGGTACCAAAACAAAACGTAAGGCTTTTGATTTTGAAATGGTAAATAACGATTCTGCTCTTGCAGATCTTCAGGAAGTAAATGACCACCTTGAGGCATTGAAAAAACTTAAAGAGGAAAAACCCAATGAATGTGTGTCTTATATGTAGTGTGTGTGCAGATCTCTCTTCACGATAGTGTAACTGTAATACAAATTATTACTATTGTTAATGTAAATGGGTATACTGGCATATATCTTAGGGATTTATTTTGCCAAACAGTTATGGCGTATATACTGCAGATCTTATTTTGCAATAGCAAAGGGCGTAGTTTGGTAATTATTTGTAACTTCTTGTGATTTTGTGTAATATTTGTTTAAAAACAAACGTAGTGAGTTGTATGGGTTATTGTAACCAAAAGAGAATCATAAAAATTTATGACGAATTTTTTTGTCCCAAAACTATCTATATTTTTTTCTTTCACTAACTGCAATACCTTTTAGTGGATCATGGGCTAGGCCATACCTGATAAGTATTTTCAATTGCGTTATTAGTGAGTTTTTTAATCTATGCATATTTAAGGACCAGCCAATTAAGTTCTCGAAGCGGATCGATATTGCCAGACGTACGAAACTGGCGTTCGGGATTAAACTGGGCTCTAGCCGCTATAGTCTTTGAAGAGATCAAGTTAGTATTATACAAATATTTTTTGTTGTAATCTCTGTTGTTCTAAGGTGCAAATTTTTTTTGGACAGACGAAAATATGTTTAGATATAAAATTAAGTTGGGCGGTCGAAAATTTTCAAGCTCCGCTCTTAAATCAAGGGTCATGATGAAAAGTAAACCATAAATTTTACACCAATAACCCTAGTGGGTGTAACCAAAAATACATTGCGTCACGGTTGGTAAGTATACCAGCACGATAGTCTAGAGTTCGGTACTTGGACAAACTTAAGTGTCTAGATAGTATAAGTTAATTGTCTCTATTCTTGGTATAAACAGTTCTATAGTTGGTTATGTAATTAAAGGCCCTCTTTGGGGTATGTTAGTTTTAGGTACAATGTAAAGAAACATAGCGGTAAGAATTTTTATATTTATTAAAAAATAATAGAATTTTTATAAAAAAGGAAAAAAGTTTGTGTAAAAAACCAGACGTAATCGCGGTTTCAGGTAGTCGATAAAAGCCAAAGTAATTGTGAAAGATTAATCTTCAGTGTTGCTTCACATACAATGTCGAAAAGTTAATGGATACGTCAAAACAATGTGGAGCGTACATAGGTGTAATTATTTAACACGGTCAACGTAGAAAAATTTATAGATTGTAAAAATGGTTTGATAACCCCTTATAAAAAACGCAAAGAGACGAGAAGAAAAAGAATATCTACCGTGCGTCACTGTAAGACACATTCATCAAAAAAAATTTTTTATTGGGCGATAGATTGGATAAATTAAGTAAATACTTTAAAAACATTGTTTTCTTTTCCTAATTCCAATAATTATACCTGCTGGTCCTAGGGGGTGACTACGCTTATTTTTTCTCGAAAATTTACTGCTGCTTGTTGGGAACCTGAGAACAGCGCTTTCAAAATTACTAACGGTGTTCTCCAGACACTTGAAAAAAACAAGCGCCTCCTGCTGCCCGCACTGTGCCAGCAACCGGGGAACCCCTACACTGTAGGGCGTATTCCAGTCTGAGTGAGTTTCTCTTTGTTTGCTCACTCAGACCGACCCAGCACTGACCAGTAGAGGCAGTACGACAGGGGCTGGTCGGATTCGTCAAAGGAGGATTGGTCGGGTGGACATATGGGACACCTTATAATGTTTCCGTGTTTTGTTGGACCCTCAGTAAAAAAATCCTAAACCTTAGACTTTATGTTCTGCTATCGTGCCCTTTAGATGTGTTCTTTATACACGTTACCGTCTGTCTTCGGCTAGGCTCTGGATTAGTGGCCATCTAGTCGCGTGTATACAGTGCATCTTGTGCTCAATGGCGTAAAAATGGATTTTATAACACCCAGGGATTTCCTCAAACCCTGTACCTATTTCCGTGGGATCTGAGTATGTGTACTTTACAACAAATTGTTTGCGAAGCGGGCTCCGGTTTAGTGGCCATCCATTTCGACTTTGTTTGAAGTGTATATATACCTTAAGGGTGAAATCCCGTGTAAAAAATGGGAAAATAGGATTTTCTCAAGTGAACCTTAAAATATGTTTTTTACAAATCACATTAGTGTGTGCAGTTTTCATGTTTCGTGCCATTGCACTACAATGCGGAAATTTCTCCCTCATTTTAAAAGCTCATCTCAATTACAATCACGATATATTTTTCACTTATTACTACGACGGAAACCCAACGGTCATAATATATAAGGAAACTTAATATCTAACAAGTTTTGCTGTCGTAGATACACACAAGACGGTGTTTCAAAACAAAAAATAAGCGAATCATGTTAATATGCAGGCATTTTTGGCGTAATAAAAAACTATTACTCAAGCTACATATGAGAAGTCTAAAATGGAACAAACATTTTTGCTTCGTATATATGTTGTTTTTGTAATAATAAAAAGGATAACAGCATAATATTCTATAAAATTCAAATTTTTAATTGTGTGTGAGCTAATCGCTGTTGCAGGGAATAACGGGAACACGATTTTCGCCGGAACCGTAACCGGAAGTCCGGTTACGCCCTGCACTGTTGATATAATTAATCACAATAATCCAAAGTTGAATTAATTTTTCTTCCAAAACAAACAATTTCTTCTTCAGCGATTTTTTGGACCTTGAAATACGTTAGGCGACTTTAACTACTTTTAAATGAGAGCAGACCGAACGTGAGCTTAAGCCTCAGTCATTTTGACCTAGCCATAATCATGCAATGTGGTTTAAACAATTTAAAAAACTTTTGTGTCAAGTTTTACATTATTATTCTTTCCCTAATTTATTCAAATCGTATTGTGTTCATAATTTGCGAATATTTTATCATCGATTAATAGATTAATTATCGGGCTTGATGTTCTCCGGGTAAAAATGATCACTGTTACAAATTTTTCGTAGCCCTTCGGAGGTAAAACTTATGGGGCATAAAATGTATAAAGTAGAGTCCCGTATTTCTTTTGCCGACTCTGAACCTGCTTCTAAACACAATAGAGCGTATCCTTATCTATGTTGGCAAAATTTTCTGGAAATTAATCGGATGATTGCTTGTATGTTATAATCGTGGAAGAAAAGAATATCTTTATAAGTTAAAACTAACTTATCGAGTTAATGCTGCTTAATAATACTATATTTAATATTTTTATTTCAGGTGAAAAAGATAACCGCGGGCATAAATATATTTTTGATTTAATTTTGAATAGAATTGGGTAAGATTTTAATTTGTATCCACAGTGTTTAAGTATGCATTTTCGATAGGCTCACGTTTTGGACCAGATTTTTTAAGATTATTAATTCTTAAAAAGGGGCAGAAGATTGATTTCTATCGTGATTATATAATTTATTGTAGAAATATGTTTCGCGAGCACAATTTCGCGCAGTGTGATATAAGTCGAGTCCAATATAAAATTATAATAGTGGTATATTCAGTTCACCAGTTCCTAGGTTTATGTCTGCGTAAGAAAAGAAACGTAGGTTGTCGAACGTATATGAAACATATGTTTTTTCTTTATCCCCTATAGATTATTACATATATCTATTCTTTAATACGAGTTCTGTGTAAAAGAAAATAATTGAGCTTATAATATAGAAAAGCTTTTGATTTCATATACATTGTCTATATAAAAATATATCTCTACATGATTTCAAAAATTGGGATTGCTACACAAGCACATATTGCATACAAAAGAAATATACATAATTTACGATACTAAAGTGCGTTCGGAAGTTAAATCTTTTTTAATTTTTTTCAAAAAAATCTCATTAAGATTCTTGCATAGTGCTTTCGTAAAATTGCTGTAAACCTCAACAATAAACGCAAAAAATTTAATAGTAGCATATTAAGTGATTAGCGCTCTCAACTCAAAGTTAAACAAGTGTGGAAACTAGCTGAAGCAGTGTAGGAGAGGAGAAAAAAGCAATATTGTAACGAGTCCAACGATGTTAGGGACATTTATTTGTTGTTAATTAAGGCGTGTACGTTTGAAGAAGGAAAGGCAAGCCCAAGATACTGGAAGACCAGGCTAATCTTAATCAGTAGCGTGGATATAGACGAAACTCGAACGTAGCACTCAGGACTTAAGGTAACGCTCGTTACTACGTTACCAATTACACAACAACAACACACTACAAACAAAATAAATGTATAAGTATATATGAATTGATTGAGATACGAAGAGGGATCGTAAGATCCAATGCCTATGTTTAGAAATATGAATATATAATATAAGTGACACGCAACCACCAAATGCTTACAAACACCAGCATATTTTCGCTCGCAAAGCCGTATACGTATATTAGTATTGATTGAGTTAAGAAGAGGGATCGTAAGATCCAAGGCCTAGCCTTAGATTGAATACACGTATACGCAATATCGGAGCACCAGCTTGCTATCTCAACAACACTGCAGACTGAGTTCCACGGAGGCTAGGTTAGGAAGTGGAGCACTAGCGTGCTCTCAAAGAATTCTCAAACTGAAGCACCAACGTGATCTTACAAGCTTACATCCGGAGCACCTATGTGCTCTCAATAGTATAGGACAGAAGCACTGATGTGCTCTCAAGAGTACTTAACTGAAGCACCAATGTGCTTTCAAACTCGCGTGCAATCGGAGCACCAACGTGCTCTCGAATTCAATAACAGATGAAGCACTAATGTGGTCTCAAGCATAGAAGCACCAACGTGCTCTCAGATATGTGCAACTCAGTCAAGAACGCTGTATAGAAGCACCAACGTGCTCGCTCGCAAAATTGTTTAAGTTATAGAGGAGACCGCTTGGTCGTAAGAATAAAGTGAACACTAACCAGTAGATAGGCACTTTGATACTGAGGCGTCGATGAGTGCCTGACATGTCTTTTATACCTATTGAGCTGTCTAGGAAACCCCAGATTAATGGGTGTTATTCTTAGAATTATGCGAAACATTGTGTGATTCTAGCTGCCGAATTAACAACATTCGAGTTATTATTAGAAGCCTACCACAGCAACAATATTTTGTGATGTTTATGGTCTTCTTAGTGGTAAACCGTTCTATTTTGAATTAAAACTATGGCGGCTGACATTATAACAAAAATATTGTGTGCAGAAAAGCACTGATCATCAAGCACGGAAAATATTACTAAAAGTCCGACATTTTTTAATGTTTACGGTTTCAGTACGCGAAATCTATTTTAATGAAGTGTTTTGAAAGACAAAAAGATTTTGAAACGTTTCGTAATCTAAAAAAATTTGAATTTGGCAAAAAAAGCTAGTAGAAAAATATTCACATGTGCATAATCGATGCACATCTGCAAAAATATAAAGTATACATATACATACAGTTACAGTTTCAGATACATACACTTTCAGAAAATGGTACACACGAACGAAACAAACACATAAACAAGTGCTGAAATAGTAGAATCTAACGGTTAATGTTTTGTAGTAATCCATCTGGCATCTAAGAGCGTTAACACATAAGAACAATGGCAAAACACAACTACATAAACTTAATCAGTCGTTTGCGAACAACCTCTACGGTGTGTTGAAAGTAACTAAAACAGAGGACAACTTGTAAAAAAATTTTCGTGATACGACCGAAATAGACCTTCCGATTGAGCACAGATACACTGAGTATAACATGTAATTAGAAAGAGAGACAACTGCGGTATGATGATTCATGCACTAATTCTCTGTGAAATTTATACATTAATTGTGTCTTCAACATACATCATCTCCAAATACAAGAAAGAACAACTGACTTAAATTGATCTATTAAAAATTTGTGTGGATCAATATAGTGTAGGGATCTAAAACTGTGAATATTTCATAGATTATAATTTTAAAATGTTCACGAAATCGCTGGTGTTAAAGTACAGAAACCAAATTGCATTGGGAAATGGCGTTATGAAACAAAAAAATGTAGAAAACAGATGCGGCTATTGAAATCTCAGTTTTGTTCTCTAACAACGTTTTGTACATGGTGTCAAAAGAGGATGGTTGGGGGCGCATCCCAAATGCACTCCTGCATTAGACCTTAAAAGTAAGTAGTTTTTTTAGACTACACGCATTTTTACTAGTAATTTTTTGTACCTCGCCATTGTAAAAACAGATAGTAATTCTTCGCGTACTAAAACCAAAAGAAATATCATTTGGTTCAAACCAAATTACCCAACGTTTTGCATAATTAAGGCGTTTAAAAGTAGGAAATTCACTATTTAACCTCTGCCTATGCAAAATCGTTACGACACAATAAAGAAAATAACAGAGTAACAGTTTAATTTGTCCAGTTGGGTCACTGGTAGAGTTTAACTTGAGTGGTCCGCAAAAAGGGTTTATCGCAGTGAAATATGTATGTAGCGTCACTATTAAAACGTCACTAACACTTGTTATAAAGAAAATATATTTTTTATTATTTAGCGTTAATAGATGGGCTGTTACTCTTTTAATTATTTTATCTTAATCTTAAGGCCGTTTCAGCCAAATATATATCTCCATTGGCGCATATAGTTTCTTACCTCTTCCAGGGTTGGTAATCATATGTCAATGCGTAAATGGTCGGCACAGTAGGCAAAATGACTTTGAAAAACAAGATCTAATTTTTGACTACACTTCATCCAGTAAAATGTGATTATATAATATCATTTTAATTCGATTTTCACAATTTAGCAAAATAGACGTAGCTTAACTATACGATACCCATTCGGGAGGACACACATGAAGACACATCGTGTCCACTAAGTTTTGTCTGACGGTATGAGCTAGCACGTGCGCGTTTTTTCACTAAAATTGCAGGGATCTTTAAACCGCGAAACAGCTTCTAGATAGCTCAGCGGTTTGAGTATGATCGGCGTTTGTCCCTACCGCTGGCCTAAGTTTGCCAAAACGTAAACTTAATCAGGCATGAGAGAGCCAAACCCAAACGGTATTAAAATAATTAGCTCCTATGTTATGAAACAGGCTTTTGATATAATTAATGTACCTTTCGCTAAGTATAAAGCATAGACTAACCTGAGCGACAGCGCATGAAAATTAAAGCAAAGCGACAATGCGAAAATACTAACACTAGGATCAATTGCAGTGTGGAATAATAAATTATCAACTGTGTTCCAAATGAAACTGGAACGTAAATGTTGGAATCACAAATAGCGGTGCGATGTATACTCTAGTATCGGGCACTATTACCCTAAAAATTATACTTTCAAATCATTTAGATGGACGCCGCGAAGCTAATGTCGAATGCAGTCCTGATTTTTAGTGTTAGTTATCAGATTTGTGGGGCTAGTACAAACAACGCAAACTTGACAATTCCAACTCATTGGTGCAGGCTGCAAGCTTAAAAACATAAGTACTTATAATTTGGATTCTGGGTGATGAAGAAATTCTGCCACTAAATAAAAACCAAACACGATTTATTGCGGAGACGAATTTGAGGAGCGTTTGGTGAAATCTTGGGTAACGACTAAACATTGGTTAGGTTTTTGTATAGTAACATATAACAAAATAGATAGGAGTAGTTATGCAAAAATAGTTTTCATAAATATAAATCATGGCCAAAAACGACATGTTGTTCAAGCGTGATATGAAAAACAATCGTTGCAATCGAAATTCTTTTAAATTTTTGTTAAGGAAAAATATCAATTAATGGTCAAATGTTCAAAGCAAACAAAATTAGTTATTTTCGTTAACGAAGCAGTACTAAATTCATATCCTTTTGTACTTTTACTTTTTGTGCTCGTTCTGGAATTGGTTGTACTCTTTTCAGCCTCTTAATGAAAGGTTTTGGAGATCCCGCAGCGTTCGACAGTGGTAGATACTTGGGCACTTCTAGCTTAGAATAATGAAACAAGCGGTGTTCTGCACGTTAAATTAGCGCATAATTTCAGAGTTATTACAGCTTATGATGAGCTCCTACACAGTGGTTCACAATCCTCGAGCATTTCGCAAAAGTTACAACCCAATATCGACGGACCTCATATGGGCAAAATGACAAAGAGGTCACCCAACACTAGTTTTTTTAAACTGTTTGAAAAATATAAGCAAACCTAAACTTCATGCAAAAAAAAGAAACTGGACACGGGATACACGCCCAACAAAGCAAAAGATTCCAAAACGTACTAACCCGGCTGCAGTGATGAGCTTAAAACCATTTTGCGCAGACAACAGCTACTATGGAGGAAGCCTCTTAGTCTGGACAGTTGTTTTAGATTCTCTGTAATTGCTTAGTGTAGTTTCAACCACGTCGGATAGCTTTACGGGTAATATTCCCTAAGTCCTTTCTTCTCGTGGATTCAATAACGTCCGGGCTTAAAAACGGTATCTCCATTAATTCATAAGAGCGGTTAATTTTGGCACGGTATTACATATATCTTTGACTATCTTCATCGTCTGTAGTGAGTAATGAATTATATACAGGCATAGTGAAAAATCGAAAATAAAATCACACTTTGTCGGAATTCAAGTCAGGTTGAAGACGTGACGTTATATCCTTAAAATAGAACAGCAGGTTTGGAAAGGCCGCAGCTTAGGGCTTAGTCTTTAGGTTTAGTATGGCGGGCATATAGGGGCCTTAGCTCAGACCAAGACCCATGCTTAAGCTTAATATATCGCGGGACATATCCTGTATACAGCATACGACCTTCAGCATAGCTATGGCTGTTTAATGGTATCAAAAATACTCCATACCTTTTTACAGTCTAATACAATCTAGTTCGCAGTCTGATTAATTACAATAACAATGACCTAGACTCTTGTAACATGTGCTACTTTCATAGTACGCTTCAAACAGAAAATCCTGAGAATTTCTAGCAGTTACAACCGCTAATATCCATCAATTCAATATGGATATTTCACTTAAATTCATAGTATCTTAAATCATTTTCTTACACTAAACGTTGTTTTCCCAGCATGGACTGATTAGTTTGAGAAATATTTGATGCAGTTTAACCAAATTGGAATTGGGCAACGCAATGATTCTTTGTTGGACTAATTGGTATTTGATACCACGCCCTTCAAAATTCTAGAAAAATTTTTTGAAATGTTTATGTTATAAATCTTTTCTAAAAACCTAAATAGGGTTTAAATATATCTCGAAGTTATATTAACATATGAACCGACGTCTTAAAATAAAAAAATCATACTATATGTTCGACACTTTTAAAGGTTGGATATCCTACAGATAGCCTATGATCCCAACTGCCAAATTTTTGGTTTGCATAATTTATTGGAGCACCATCTAATAGCTTTGCAAACGCACCAAGCTTTCTTTAAAGATTAAAAGATGATTTTAAAAATATCTATATTTAAGCTATTTCATACTCTGAAAGTATGCCTACGATAATTCTTAAAAACTGAATCCAAACTGAATATGATTTAAAAAACCTTAAATTCTTATCTTATTTTTAATCAGTCATTCTTCCTCGTAGTGACTTGGAAGACATATCACAAATATAATTTTCTATATATGCTTTGGCTATAAATCCAAGAATGAATAATTAGCCTTAGAATAATCGGTTGAATGCTGTCTTAATACTCTAGGCAGAAGGACATAGTTGAGAAACATTTTGCAGTTGGTACGAATATGAACTATGCAATGAAATATATTTAAAAAATTGATTACTATACAGGCACAAGCGATTTAACTTCGACATTTTAAAAAGGGAATTTCCAACTAATCAAAAAACAATTTTGTCATATATAGATCAGGATGTGCTGTTGAAACCAGTACCAATTCGACTGATTCTATACGATTTTATAAGTTTACGCTAGCTCCGAGTTAAAACGATTATAGTGCTCCGACTAATCAGTAAACTTTAATAGTTCTGCAGCTCCTGTTAAACCTCAAAGACGTTCAACTTTCTTTATTCTTGTCATGTCCATAAGAAGGTACGGTATAGCAAACAAACGAAGAATCTATATTTAACAATTGATGTTGTAATTATTTCGTATATAAGTTTTGTAGGCACTAAAATCACCTGATTTTTTAAAAGTTAATGAACTAACATTCATGAAGGTTACTTCTAAAATTTGAGTGTAATCGATAAGTGGGGACAATGTGAAAAGTTAGGGAGATGCAAAACTGGTGATTCGATATTTCACTTTTCTTCTTATAATAAAAACCAGTTGGAATGTGGGTCACGATTTGTGCACACACAAGAAATAGTATAGCTTAGGGAGCGGTGGAAACGCCGTTCCTTCTCGCTCCAATCAGAAATTGTAGGATCCGCTGTTGTTCAAAATAATAGCTTATTCGCCGCAATTGTTTTGCCTTAGCAAGGTTATAGACTTTATAATTCCCTTATTATATTTCTCCACTTGTATAGTCAGCGTGAAATCGGCTCGGCAAAAATATACATGTGTGACGATGTTAACAGGGGTTGATGGGTTATTCAAATGTGGTAATTGTTGAGCAATTGCTAGGGTTGATGAGCTGTTTAAGTTTCATTAAGATAATAACACGAATCTTTGCACTTTGAGGCATTTCTTTAAAAAAACAACAAAATATGTGATTTTTTGTCGTCTAAACAAAAACAAATCATGCATGAATAATCAAGCATATTCTCGATTCATTATACCAATTGTTAGCATCAACAAAATTACTTCTCAATTGACGCATTACTACAGCAATTCCATTCATACCGCTTATGACATGGAAACTATATATAGCTCGCTTAAATAACTAATTTACGTACTCATCCCTAAAAGGGTTATAAAATTTTGTGCACTCTCAAGAATTCTTTTAAATTTTTTTATCTCAAATAAAGAACCGCGAGAATATTCATTCAAAAAGGGAGCAAGTGGACATTTCCACAAGTTTAACGGGCGCAAACAAACACAATGCGTTGTAAAACGACTGCCGCCATATCAATTCTTAACATACAATGGTAAGGTAACAGTTTCTGGTCGCCATAAGCGTAAAAATAAAAAAAAACACAGTTGAAATTCATCTTTTGATAAAAAATGCAGTTGAAACTTATAATTGAAAATTCCTTTTAATATATATTAGTATATTGAATTACCCATACAACTTCGAACGGCATTCATTTTGACCATATTTTATTACTTATTTATATGAAATTTCATGATAATTTCTAATCAAATAACATCCAATAGGGGCAAATTTTCTATTCTAATAGCAACAAAACAAACTAACAGCATTTTGTGATATGTACACCGTTTCACGGTATGCAACATTTGGAATTGCTGTAACTACAATGAGCCATGATTATTTTTTAGTATACAATTTAGTGACACTGCAGTTTGCCACAGATTTTTGGCACGTGAAAGATTTAGGTCTGCCAAAAAATGCAAGTCTTCAATTTTCCATAGCGTTCTTAATGTTTTATCGCCAGCAAACGTTTGATCTAAATACTTTGCTTAAAAGGAAAACTTCCGACAACTAACGAGTGTAGAGGACAATAACTCGAGAAGTCAAGATACATAAACTACGCATGTTCACCACAATAACAGATGAGTGATGCTCATAGAGAATACCACTAATAAAATGTTGATCTTTTGACTACCAACGAAATATCATTTGAAGCTATTTTTACTTACACAAAAATATACGAGGCGTTGTTTTGACTAACGTGCGAATAAAAGAAAAATGCAAGCTCACTACGAAACTACACCAATAGCAGCAAAGACATATAGATGCAAATAATATTACATGTGAGCAGCTCCCACTAAAACGATGTTTCTTTTAGATATTGCATTACGCGAAACTGAGCCAACAATAGCAGCAACATTGTTCAATATCGACAAAACAATTTCTTCAAAAAAATACCGATTGAATCGCAATTCTATAAGCGCTTATACAATTGGGCATGCGGCAACAGCTCTTATGGCCTTTAATGACTGTTACAACTAAGCACTATGAGACTCCCTATTCATAATATATCGACGGACATAACTTTATCGATACTAACCAATGCGGGATACCTTGCTGCCATTGAAGTTTTATACATTTACAATCGTCGCAAAGGAACGGTAATTTTTCAAAACAAAATTTTATATTCGAGAATATTGTTTTTTGCAGCTTTTTTCTATCGCCACACACAGCCATGCTTCCAATTGCCGATTTAAATATAAACATGGCTCCAATGTTGCGTAACAACCACATGAATATTGCCATGGACGTCCTATAATAAAAATGTATAATTGATAAAAAATGCGCTATAATTAATATATTCAAAGTTATCTGGGTCATGTTTTCCAGCGAATCCACGTTATATTACAAAAGCGGCGAATTTGTGAAATTATACACGTAGTGCGTTACCGGAGACATATGGAACACTTTTTAGGTGGATAAAACTGTAGGATGATGCTGTGGAACATAAACGATAAATGTTGGCATCCAATTCGATGTCAAAAGTGCTAGTTATTCAGGATCCAGACGATGAGATTTAGGTGATTTTTTTATTTTTTATTTAATACCTTAAGAATATCGTTACATACATTCAAAATCGAAACATTCTCAAGGAAAAACTCCAAGTTGTTTGCATTTCTGTTGACGAGCCCCACGCTAGTTTCAGTGGTGATGTAAGCTATAACTTTAGATTCGCGGTACGAAACTACACAATATTCGCCAGTATACTGAGCGCAGGCTGACAGTCTGGGGCAACGCGAAACCAAGGTCTCAGTCTTCTGGCTACCACAACAATCGAATACTGTTATGAACCGTGTTATAGTGCCGATCGCGTGTCAGTACTCATGAATCGACTGCAAAACATGAGTGCGGTAACAATAATTGCAATTATTTACCACCGTGTGGCTTACAGTCACTTGATGCTAATAAACTAATAAAACAATTGCTATAAATCGTGCATTAGGTAGGAACAGATATACGCGCCGGACTAAGCAGGAGCTGCTTCTGTAGCCTTATAAAAATCGGGAAGAATTACTATTATTAATGATTAAAACCTGATACGGACAGCTTATTCTTGTGGTACCCACAAATATTAAAGGCCTATTACAAAATACTTACGACAAGAGCTAAAGTTATATCATGAGTACGGTGAATCAAATATTTAGATTTCGCAATGGTAAAATGGTGTGGGGCAACTGAATTGTGGTATCTCAGCAGTATCACTTGTTTG
>JASANE010029736.1:0-79053 GCA_030248225.1 Trileptium ribeirensis
GTTGGAATAAATATACAACAAAACAGCGTTCATGTTGAAAAGGCATACAAACACGATAAAATGCAATTCTAAGAGCAATAGCTAACCTGTCAGTGGCTCGCATTTCGTCAAGCTAACCAGTGGGAAATTCCTATTTGTTTCTGGGTTCACACTGGTTTTCCATCAGTATTATTTTGATGTTGTAGAGACGCCAGATAATGTTTACGAACACTGCCTAATCATTCCAGAGAAATCAAGCTACACTTGATTTTCGACAATACTATTATTATATAGTAAAAAAGAATTTCTGTAGTTTCTGAAAAGTTTTGTAGAAACGAAATGTTTAACTATAGAATTTGGTACCAACTGACATCATAACTTACGCTATAATAATTAACAGCTGGACCAACTCAGAGGTATGTAAGATCAAACATTTGACAGCACCATCTTTTTTAAAATACTTTATATGAGCGCAAAAATAAATCTCATCATAATAAGTCACACTCTACAAAAATATGTTTTTCACATTATTCTAAAAACGGCGAAAGGCTTTCACCACATTATGCTGAACTCAAAAAGTAATTCCTTTACGAAAGACTAAGTAATTCAACTCACACTGTGTCATAATAATTTGCAGGGCAACTTCGTGAATTTTTCGCGAAATGAGTTCATTTCGCCTATTGCAGCTGATCGCTCGGCAGACAAACGTCTAATATG
Organism: Trileptium ribeirensis; assembly: GCA_030248225.1. Lineage (NCBI taxonomy): Eukaryota > Metazoa > Nematoda > Enoplea > Enoplida > Thoracostomopsidae > Trileptium > Trileptium ribeirensis. The sequence goes on from JASANE010029736.1 coordinate 697, forward strand.
TGTGTTCACCGCCAAGATCATGCTGAAATTACAGTAAAATAACGAAATAGTAAAGACCACATAATTATTGTCGCGATACGAGGCCAAAAATCGATTTACATAAACAACAATCTATTCGGCGCGAAACTGAATTATAGATACGCATGACAGCGTAAAATAACACCATAACCGTGATTTGAAATAAATTCGAATTCATAAAAATTTAGATTAAACAATTCCGTTTAAGTAATTACTGAAAATTTTGATTTTGCATAACCACCTTTTAATCGAGTTTTTCGATCCTTGTAAAAATTATATAAACATTTCGATTTTGAATTCGATTCAAATGCGATTTCAATTGTTTTCATTTACACCTTTTTTGGTCGGTGTTTATTTGTAGGTCCTGACAATGATATTATTTAAAGGGTGAAAATAAAATAAATTATCGCCAAAAACAGCGAATCGCACTTTGTATAAGACCCATAAAAGTACCGTCTCATGAATACAAAAGTATCGGTGTACATTGTTATAACTATGTACGTGATCTAAAAATGATATGAGCATTTATTGGGTTCTGAGTGTAGTGACTGAAACGAGCGTAGAAGAAGACTTTTTCTCACTGGCTAAAGTGTTTTCGTACGGCGTTAGTTTCTGGGTTCTGACAAAGATAAACAACTCGAATTGGACAAATTGAGTCGCCCGACAACACTTACTAGAAAGTTTAATATCTCTATTTGCGCTTTTTTGGTAGACGCGAAAATGGGATTCCAAATCCTTCTGGCCCCAAAAGCAGCCTAGTAGGTTCGAGTCGGATTAAGAAAAAGGTAACGATAAAACATGTTATGGCTTGTGTCTCGACATATGGTGCAGATATCTGAGCCAGATTAGGCTCTTTTTGTAGATAAAAAAGCTCGATAAGATCGTATAGCTTCGCTAATATGGCCCTTTTAAGATGCAGGATTTAAGTCAAAATCTTTTGTTAAATGGGCCCATGAGACCCAAACTACAGTCACGGCCCGAAACTAAGTGCAAAAAATAGATCGAAATCGAATTTTGAACAATTGTTTCGTTTTCGATCAAACGAAATTTCGCTCGATTTCGATTAATGAAATTTCGATCGATATCGGATGTCGTCCCTACACACTTAGGTTGTTTTTCATAATAGCGGGTTTACCTCAGCAGTCATTGGGGTTATTGTAGAGGTATTTAACACACGAGTGGCCCGACTGTTGCGCGTAAAGGCATTTTCACGAAAACTCACCATCCGTATGTGTGCATGATCTATTCATCGTGTACTACAATTATTTTGAAGTTTTCTGTTTTGTACTTGTTGATCTAAATTCATTGATCTATTCTAACGTTATACATGTTAGCACGTATTAGTGTAAACTTAATTATTTTTCTCAAACTCACTATATGTAAGATATTTTTGTTCTGCTCCTACTGCTGCTCCGTCACACTTTTACTAATGCGTATACCTTACATATAGTAGAGATGTGCATGCATGTATGTATGATGCGCGTACTAAAGATTATAGGGAGATTGAGTGGTGCGCTTTCATAAATGCGTCCAGGGAAAACGTTCCTAAATAAGCGCCCCTTAAAATTTGTATGATAAAACAAGACCGGAGACCATCTGTTAAGAAGAACGTAAGGTGTACCAAGAGCAACAAGGATCGTAAATTTTTAAATGAAAAAAGGGCCGAAGGCTCGACTAAAGATGCTAACTGTTAACTGGAGCGTGCAGCAAACGCTCTTGCATATATTTATAAACAACTTTGGAACACATTTTCTAACAGTAAGTAAAACCAAACGTGAATGAACTTGAGCATAAACATTGCATATTATAACGTATCTGACGGAAGAAAAAAATATTTTTTTTGCTCCGTAATATCATGATTAGGTATATATTTTTAAAATAACGTGACTTAAATACAAGACGATAATATGTATATTACGCCCATGGTTCGAGGTCGCATTGGGAAGCAGCCAGGTCCTTGTGGGGTGGACTACACAGGGCAAACTCAGCCGCTGGCGGGGACGCCTATGGGTTCGGCGCCTGTGGCGCGACAATCATGGGAAGAAGAGGAGTGGGCGCGATCGAGCCGAGGGAGAGGTGGATTCAAAGGCTTAGTGGGATTACCAACCTACGCCCCCCGCCCAAGAACTGCTACGTACAAGGGCAGTCCGCTGCTGTAAGTCAGTAATATAAACTGAGAAAATACTACGATTATGCCACGATTGTCAACATAAACGTTTAATGTATGCGCCGAGGCAGCCTTTCTGTATGCGCAGTAAATACACATACAGCAGTTGCACAAAACACTATAAAGAAATTGTACCACGTAGTATTAATTGGATTTCTCATTCAGTGGCTGCCGTTGTCACTTATTTAAAATTGGCGCAAGATTTATTTCAAAATGTGTTCAATACCATTTGCGAATTTATACAATGTTGGAGTTGACCTTAGCTGCGTTCGGCGTACAATAAAAATGAGACATTGAGAAAATGGTGTTAAGTTGTAAATCATTATTGTCTGCAAGTTTTGGGAAGGGAATGCAGGCTGGGAAGGGAATGAGGGAATTCGAAAGAACTGCTTTAACCAAAAAGCAAAAAAACTGCGTCAATTTTGTATTAGCAACGAAAACTACTGTAGGAGCTTGGTCACGGGAGGAGGGGTACTGGAGGAACGTGCCCCCCAGTTTGATATTGGTGCCCCCAGCTTACAACTGCAACAAGTTTTTTTACATCGTGCTATCGTCAGTTCACATTGACTGACATCGCTGAATTGTGCCCCACAATGCGTCTATGCACACCCTTATTGAAATTTCTGGTGACGCCCCTGCTGTAGTTTCTTCCAGCGCTAAAGCATAGTTTGGCCACTGCAAGTTGTAAATGCGTCGAGCCCCTGTGCAGAAATATAAACTATATTATATTGGGTATTACATAATAACTGCAAATTTGTTTTTTATACAAATTTAATGGTTAGAATATATTCGTCTATAACTTATTTTTTGTAGAATTGTGCGCACCAACGTGTTTAATTTAATCTTGTTTATCAAATGAAGTAAATTCCCGTGAAATAGTTAGGCATTATTGGTTAGTATGAATAGACAATGATGTTTGCGTTATGACGGTAAAATAAACCCATGGTTATAATTAAGTTATGATGTGTACACGTTTTCGGTAATGATAGTGCTATTAGGAGACGTAACTGTTTTACTGAACCATCCCGAGGCTATCAACATATCTTTTTACCCCTTATTTTTGTGTGTTCTTAATATCGAACATGGAGATTGATGGACTGAGGCAGAGACTAACACGTGAGTGCAATTGGTGGCAATCGCCAAGTGGGGGATCCCAGCATTCCCCATAATGGAGAGGTCGATGTAGTACAAATATTCTGGGATAAACACTCGTTTTTAAAGTAGAATAATACAAATTTTCAAATTAAAACTTCTGTTCTAGTACCGAGAAAAATGTTGATAAATAAACTAACACATCGAATTAGTGCTTTGGTTGGCCAAAAAATCGTTCGAATGCAACCTGCTTTTCATTAACACACAATATAAACAAAAATTTTGATAAAATATTTAAAAGGAAGCTATACCAAAAATACGGCAACCTTGACTAGCAGACAGATGCCGAAGTCGGTGAAAACTTTGTTTTCAGTGTCAAAGTGGAACGGCAGGGGGGGGAGTACCCGTCCTCAGTTTTCATGTCCCAGTGTTCGTCAAATTTTTCTTTATGTTAGTCCTCCCACTTGCCCGAAAATCTCCAGGTTCATCTGAATACGTGATGCATTATAATGTCCATAAATTCACATTGTATGTGCACTAAATAATCTTAAATATTATTACGTCTATTTCTAATCTAAGATGCTCTTTATAGCCTGAACTATTTGTACAACAGTTAGAAGTACCTAGAACATGGAAAACGTAACATAAAACAAAATTGTATTCCATCGCAGTTGGAAACTTCGCCCGATAATGAACGTGGAGGTACTCCAAGTTTCTCTCACAGGCAACTATCTATACCAATGTCATTCCCAGCGACGTCAATCAGTTATAGAAACCTAAAAATACATACCTATAAAATTGTGCACAGTTACGTTTGGTACAATCACCTCGATCAAGCCAAGTTTGTAGCGTTGACGCACTTGTTGTAAAGGAATCCAAATCTAAACAAAATACTCAGTTCCAAATTTGACATTCATTAGAATTCCAAAAACCACGGGAATAGTGGATGCAGTGATATCCTAGTTGTGTAGTCGGCACAATATACCCGCACATGTATTCCCACGTGAATCAGCCCGAATTAGAAACTTTAAAAATCTCTCTCCAATTAAGCAACAGAAAGCCTGGTTAGATAAACAATAAAACATTTTGACAACCTTCTATGTAGTATCGGATTTTTTACTATGATTTTTTGCGCTCAATCTGCAATACAGCCCGTTACAGCTTTCTCATATAGCAACTGGTTCAATCCCATAACTAGCGGTAATGTTTAACGGAAGTTTTAGCGCATTACCACCAATAAGGAAGCTGACGGTCAATGTAGACCGCTTAAATGAACCGAAGAATCCAATGCGTTGAAGTTGATGGCCTCAACATTGCCGATAATAAAAACATCAAAGGGATCAAAGTTCAGGAGAAGCCTGTGGTATTGGGTCGAGATTGTTACGGAGATAAGAGTAAGCGATTTTCCCGAGCATTATTCCAATTTCTTTGAAAGTGTAACCTACTTTTCAATTGCTCCAAAAAGCGAAATCGCTTCCGCGGTCCGAATACCGCGCCGTTTTCGGAGGTGAAGCCGAAGTGGCCCTTTGCGCGGCCGCAAGCCCTGTGGACTTCTCGCAAAGCGCACGTTGTTGTGTTTTCCCATTGGAGTTTGTCGTCGCGGTCTTGGGCATAGTCAATATGTCAGACGGCCCGTCCATTCCTTTTCACTTCCACGATCTTTAATTGTCATGCGATAACCTGTAAACGAATATACTACATATTTTTGAATGGTTTTGTCCTGAACATACACGGACATCAATGATTTGCCTGAGTATAGTAAAAACAGATGCGGCACCGCACGAATCAAATCAGCGATGAAAGTATAGCACAATAATATATATCATTTTGCAATGTTTTTACCCTGGTTGGTCCTGAAGCAAATTGATATTCAGAAAATAAATATTACACAATTAACATTAGCTACTCTATGTATTGTAATGATGTTCATTACTTTATTGCTTGAACAACATAAAAACTGTTTTTTTGCAATTCGTCTACTTTTTACATTAAGGTTCGTAAAGGCGTCCAAGTGGGTATCTCGGGCATAGTTGTTTACAAATTTTGGTACAATTTTAGACCTAAAAGTATTTCATGCAGACGATAAACACTATTCACTTACCTAGGAAAAGTTCAATAAGAATAAAGATTTGAAAGATACTCCTAACATTTTATATGGCAGTATTTCTGGTGGCAAACATTTTAGGTGCTACGATTCGGCGTAACATTTTATTTGCTACAAGTATGTAGTTTTAGCATGCTAAGTTACTGCAACGAAGAGTTTCTACAAATTGCAGTTAACTGTACAAAAATTGGCTTTACCAAATTGCATTTAACCGCAGAAAAATATTTCATTTTGTTTAGCTGTCACATCTGAGTAAAATACTCGCCAAAAATGACCGTCGCATTTCGAACCACAAGCGAGTGTCTCGCTCGAGATTTCGCGACTATTTAAATTAACAGAAAATTCTATTATTAGAAAAATTTATTTCGGGCGTGTCGCGAACGAGCGACAGTCATTTTTTGGAGGGTACTGTATATATGAATACAATTATAAATTTGTTAGAGGTGTAGTAACGGGACGGGATCTATACGCACGCGTAACGATAGCAATTTGCACGTTCTGTATGTAACTAAGATTTATCGTCATTGTTCGCAATAATTGATGATTCGAAAAACCAACGCTCATTGAATAGTTTGATATCTTTGCAGCATGTAATCCTTGGATATTTCCAATATTATAGCTCTTGTCAGAGAAGTCGGATCAAAAATAATCTTACAAAGAGCTTCACAGTAGTATTCTGCAACTGTGAGTCACAGCGTCCGTTTTCGTGGAATGAGACAGTTTAATTTAGCGCTGGCTAAGGATTCCGGATATACGGATACTGTTTCATGTATCTGGATATTATAGGCGACGTCGGGATAATCCAGATACACAAATATCCTAACACTGCATTTTGTGACCAGGTGCTGAATAATGCTGGTAGAGAACGACAAAACCTTCACTCGAGAATGCCGAAATGACACTGTTTTAGACATGTTTCCGTGTTACCGTCTGGCAGGAGATTTATGTTGATGCATTTTGGCTTTAGGCGCTCAATTTTAGCGTACAATATAGTTTCCTTAGGCCAAGAAGAGCAAGACGTTTCATTAAATGGTCAAATTTTGATCGTCTCGGGTTACTGGTCAGTGGGAAACCCAAAATACAGTAAGCGCCAGAAATGGCCGTCGCATTTTGAGCTAGTGCCTCGCTTAGGATTTCAAAACTATTTATATCAATAGTAAATTCTACCTTTAGAACAAATTTTATTTCGAGCGAGTCGCGAGCGAGCGACGGACATTTTTGGCGGGTACTGTGCTTACCATTTTCAAAACTGTATAGAAGTAGTAGCAGGATGGAGGGTTTGAATGGTTGTATTAACCATCCGCTCAGACCAGAAGTGGCCCATTGCTAAACCGTACATGAATTTTAAATTTCCAAAAGAGTTCTATTAAGGAAACCAGAACTTTATTCAGTTGAAGATCGGGGCATCTGCTGGCCTGTCCACAGCTTTACGAAAAGTGGGGGGAAACTTCGGGGGACCCTATATTCATTCTCAGGGGTGGGGGAGATAGATTTTGCTTAAAAATACTAAATATTTCCATATTTTCATGCATTTTACTACTGTGAATGTATTTTCAAGCTAAAAAACGATATTTTAGCATTATAAATAGTGGTAAATTATGTTTAAAAAACAATTTGCGAACAAAAAAAATTTGCTGACATAAAATTTTTGGAATTAGTTGAGCATGGAGGTTTCGCCCGGGTTGGGGGGGACGGACATGGGGGATTTGGACAGTGGGTCGGTCTGTCTTGTAATTGCAAGATGTGTCCATCCCATCATGCTAACTCTTCAGATATCTGCGTTCACTCGGAGTATGCTTTAGTGTAAATTGTCCCAAACCGATGTAGCTAATAATATGGAAATAACCATTTCTTGGGATTTTTTGCTTTTGCGCTGCAGAGATTGGCGAGAGGAATTTTTTGGCAGTGATTACTTCGATGAACGATTAACTTGGCGTTTCTAATAATGTGGGTTCAACTTTTGAGTTGTGTTAATAACCTGGGATAGTACAAATGTGTATTGCGTCGGGTTGTCTTTTGGTTCTGGAATCGTCTGTATTAAGTTTCATCGGTGATTATTATCTCATTTGCCTTGCTGCCATCAGTGTCATCTGTGTCGCATATCATCAGCGTTACCTCTACACGTCACCGTCTGTCGGCATCATTGCTAAATGGAAACTGGTGAACGGTGCATCAACTCAATCAGCAGTCAGTGGCATCGTAAAACTGTGGCCCTCGATCAACTGATGGTCATCACAGAGCAGCAGTTTCCTCCGATCGGTACATAGCTCTTACACAGACAACAATGGTTATTTCGACTTAGTCGCGCGCGTTCCGTGTCAACTTCAACGACAGCCACGTCAGCTTCGGTTCACAAGTTTCCTATTCCGATCGTGCTGTTGGATTCCGTCAACTATGTCTTCCAATTGGTCACCATTCTCCAAATGACTCGTCTCGGATCTTTATATCGTGGCACGTAAGTCGCTTTATTCACAACAGGCCCCACTGTGATCAGGCCAGATCTGTATAGAGCAATACACTTTTACCAAAGAATTTCCTCCTTAAATCAACAAATGTACTACATTTGAGAATAAGGTGTGATGAAGTGCCATTTAGACACCAATTGCAGGAATCATTTGCGACAAGTTTCATAATTAAGTGTTTATTCAGTAAACAATGTCCTCTTATTCCTCTAGCTATTTGCATCATACGCTTTTTATTTAATTTGCACACAAAGGATTATAATTTCATATTAATTCTAGGCACAAATATTCGAGTTTGGCGACAGGACGTGCCGTCATCCCAACATTTAAACCACTGCCTCTGACACCACTGCTTAATGCAGTTAGTAACACTACTAAAACTAATCCCTACTGCAGGTTCACATCCAATAAATCCTGCGGATGCACCACGTTTAGTAAGGTCATCAGCAATTTCATTACCTGTAAAGTCACTACGTCCGGGATCCATGCTACGTTACTTGATTATTTGTCAGTATTTATCTGCAGCGACAGCCTACATTGCCTAACTCTATCACACTTAATTGAGCAAGTTGTAATAGCTTTAATAGCAACTTGACTATCACTAAATATAATTACATGTTTCTTTTTAAAGAACTCTACTCATTAGATATGATGAACACTGATCAATAACTATAACTTCTAATTGAAAACACTACAATATTGACCTAAAGACATATACCATTGGGACCTGTTTGGAATATAAATCCCTGCACCTGAACCTCTATTAGTTGTATTACCATGGTCCAAGCTGTGACCCGTCTGTAAAGCAAACTATTGCATTACTGAGACATAATAATCGTCTATATTATATTCAGGTCTATTTGGTATAACAATGGTATATACAATCACAGTTGGCAAATAATTTGAGACTTCTAATCGGCTGAGTTCTTTTAAAGCACCTTCCAAGCACTTAACTGGCAATGGTTTTAAATTTATAACAGCTTCCATGCCCTGTGTAGGAGTTGATTTCAGGGCACCAGTTATATATAGCAGGGCAAACCTTTAATCTTATTAGCATAATTTCTGTTGGTTTGGATAGTTGTTTTATGCCACCATACAATAGCACCATGTAATAAGAGAGACAAGAGAACAGCTTCATATAAATATAACAGCAATTTTAGCCTAAGACCCCAATTCCTACGAGAAAACTATCGACAGATAATTAAGTTACGTATAGCTTTTTTATAAACATTCTGAAAGTGACGTTTCCAGTACAACCTAAATATTCGATGTTACATATGAGTAGTGAACTTCAGAGTAAAATATAATCCATTAGGCAGAACATTAAGCTATACCTAACATTAGGTAGTCTTTTCGAAAAAAAAAAATATTTAAAAAATATTTTAAATTAGATTTTTTTTTTTGGTACCTAAACCACTCATCTTGATGAGCTGAAAGAAACGAGACCCATTTTAGCCACATTTTTGACAATTTTTTTTTCGAATATTGGGGGTGCGGGTGCTTTTTCCTTGAAAACCCAAAAATTTTTCTTTGAATATGGTCATGGGTAAACCATTCAACTCGGGTTGATGAGTCAAGTTGATTGGTGTGTAATCCCCTCTATTAAGTTATGCCTTTTTTTTTAATCCTTAAGGGCAGAAATAAACACAGAAAATGGTGAATTTCTGGATACTAAGCCTAAGCCCAGACTAAGCTAAGGAATCCCTATGGGATACACTAAGCCCTAGTTTTTTCGCTGCGGCTTTTAACCCCCGCTCTAAACTGTTGTTCTAATAATTATACCCCCGTACGGCCCCCCTTAGGGTTACTTGGTATGCTACATAACTTTCTTCCTAACTCGTGGGGTAGATTTCAATAAATTACACATCTTTGGTTAACCTGCTCCATCAAACCGAGTTGAATGGTACCGAATACGACCATATTCCGAAGAAAAAAATTTTGGATTCCCAAGGGGGGACCACTTTGCCTCAAAAAAGTCGAAAAAAAATTTGTCAGGGATGTGGGTAAAATGGCTTCTTATGGGTGTACCTTCAAAATATTTAAAACTCCGGCTGGGCCCTCCCAGAACGCCCCTAAATGGCATTCCCTTTTTCTTGTGTTTGTGGCTTAAGTCTACTAACCCTGACTTGTATGGTTTGTGCTTTTAAACCTCATTTCTAGAACACCAGAGTGATTTTTTTTTTTCAAAGCATGTCGGAACCTTAACCCTGTGCCAGTCTGACATTTTAACCTTTAGCTAGGATGGGTAAATCATCAGATTAAGCCTGTGTCCCCAATATGAGCCTCTGAGGCCTTTTTACAGTATCATCGACCCACCAAATCCCTATTGAGGGCGCGAAGTAACATTCCCTTGAACCCCCCCATTTTTGAATCTAACGTGTACAGTACCCAAAAAAAATAGATTGAGTCATTAGTTGAATTTATAAAAATATATAATTTTAGGCATATATTAGGTGTACCACTCCCTGGGTTTTTTTTTTTTTTTGACAACCATAGGTGACTATTAGCTAATGGCCAGTGAAAAAAAAAACAATGAATGATTCCCTCGTTACAAATTAAATCTAGATAATTATTCGATGTTAAATATGTTGCCGTATCGTAGTGAATGAGAAACAAGGAGCCAACTTAGATTTGCCAGCAGTAGGCTTACTTTTTGGAAAACCTGCGCGAGTTTTTTTGGAGCGGGACAACCATAATGAAAGTAGTCAGGTCGTATAAATCTTTTACCGTTTTCAGAAATGTGGTCTTACTATGCAATGTGTTTCTTTTAAGCAACCGTGACGGTTTTGCCTTGAAAACAAGCAGCGCCAAGCTAGTCTTGTTTGTCCGTAGTGGGGTGGTGGGGGACCCCAATTGCCAAAGCCCCCATATTCGTGAGAATTTGCTATGTCCACCCCACTCTGCTGAGACCCCTTGTTCAACTAAATCCAAAAAAAAATTTGACTCTATGTTTATGCTGTCTGTCTGCAAAATTTATTAAATATTATCACTGTTTCTAATGCTAAAACGTCATTTTATAGCCCGAAAGTCCTGTACAACTAAAAGTACAGGAAAGTATGGAAATATTTATCACTTTAAACAAAATTTATTCCCCCGTTTGAAGTCTTCTCCAAGAATGAACATGAGTCTCTTCAAGAGTCCCCCCGCCAAACTGTTCGGAAGGCTGTTGACAGACCAGCTGGTCAAACATGACGACCCTGATAACTTAACCACACTTAAGTGAGCGTAACGATTAAGGGTGATCACAAAGCAGGAGTCTAGGAAACGTCTAAGCAATAGCACAGCGGTAATTGATCATGCAACCACAGAAGCTAAACTGTGTATCGCATTTAGTTAAGCCAAGCCGGCCTAGGAAAATAAAGCTAAACTTTTTCAACAAAATGAGCCCGAATGAGTGAAAGATCAACAGCGGTGGTTGCCGAGATAATAACGTGTTTTGGTGGGATCCCTAGGTACACTATACAGGCCCTTTTAAACCCTTTTGAGGGTAAAGGGGTTGGAATCGGCCCCCTTTTCAAACTAAAGGGCACAAATAGAAATTTCAAGCTTTCGACCCCCCTACCCCCCGCCCTCATCTTCCTGTCACAAGTTGAGTTATGAATGTCACCCGAAAAAAACCACAAACAGACGCTGCCAAATTTCACACCCCTGGCTAGTAAGAATCTCTTCGCTTCGCTCGTTTCACTCGCTCACTCAAAATTCAATTAAGAAAAACCTTCAGTGCGTGTGTCGCGGTGATAAATGTGCTCATGGCACCTATCTTAACATGATCTATCGTTTTTGATGATCTATTTTTTGACCAAGCTAATCCTAATGGTCAGTTTAACCCATTGCTTCATGAACTAATTTGCAGTTCGACTATCGGTGAACAAACTGTTGCCGGACTCGAGCCGTTCGCGTTAGAGTTTCGCTCGCTAACCATCGACCTAAGACCACGCTGTTACTCGGATCCTTTACGCGCCCCATAACGCTAATCAATAGCAACAGCGCAACCGAACGTACGCTACACAACGAACTACACTGAAGCATTAAGTATTTATTTGCACAATAGTAACTAGTCAAAGGGTTAAAAGATTTATGTACTTTGCGTTAAAATATCTTACACACCAGAAAATATCTGATTTTCTGGCTGATAGACTTCAAGGAATATGTTGTAGTTTGGACAAAACTGTTTTACCTTAGAATTTTATAATGCGGGGATTAAATGGATTTTAAAAATGGCACCCTGTTACGTTGCATCTTTTTGGAAGTTTCTAATTTCAAATAACCAACTTGAGATGCAACTAACTTCCACTTTCTGTCTGAAATTAGTTATTTTACCCCGATTGATTGGGCTCAACTTGCCTGAAAGCAGCCTTTGCCTACCCCGCTTTTCCGGTTTACAGCTGAAATCTCTATTGCTTAGCACCCCAGCAAAATCTCCAAGAACGTGTTCTCCATTCGTTGCAAATTTTAAAACGGTGGCATGAACAGGTGGACCCTGATTGCGAACCAAGAGAAAATTTGCCAAGAGAAAAATGATTAAAAATCATGTCAATAACACTGCCAAAACGCTTTTGACGGAAAGTAAAAGCTATTTTGAAGCAAATTATTGACAAAATTTCGGAATTTTAGTGGAAATTTTGATCAAATTTTATAGTAACTCAAGTACTCCTATTTGGAACAAAAATGTCGCCGTTGATTTAGTTATGCGTGATTTTCTGCTCCTTTATATAAGCTATTATATGTGTTGGGACACGCAGAAAAAAAACTGTGGTGGTTTCCTTAAAACTTATAAAGCTAGCATTGTAAACTTAAAGCGTTCCTCAACAGTTTTGGGCTGGGATATACAGTTACAATCACAATTAAGCAAGCGCCCTAAAAAAAATCTAACGAAGTTTCGTTCGATTGCGCTATTGTTCGTTTAAACTAAAATCAATCGTTTGCGAAAATTTTAACGAATTTAGTTTAATCGAAGATCGATAGATTGCGATATTGTTCGATTTGGTCTGCGTTAGATTTTATCTGCAATTACAGTACTCGCCAAAAATGAGTACGTTATTCATTCGATCTTCTCTTTGAAACCAAATATTGTTCGATGTTCGTTGCATAAATTAAAAATTTTGTTCGAAATGTGTTCAAAGTTTTTCGAGACGAGTTCGAAATATTGCGCGATTTTTTTAATTTGTTATAATCGTTCGAAGTTTATTCGAGAATAAATAAATTTTGTTCGACGTTCCTTCCTTCGAAAGGTTACACTCATTGTTGGCGAGTACTGTAATAAATTCGGATTATAACTGCACAACAACGACTGTTACAGCTGATTACACATAATGACGGCTCACATATATTTACATATACAACACTCAGGATTTAAGACATTGACGATGAAACAAGCTAGCTTGTTTCACTAGTATTTTACAAGCGAGAGTGAAACGGAGAAAGCGTAGATTCATATGTGGTCGTCATTATGTGTAATCAGCTGTAACAGTCGTTGTGTTTGTGCAGTTATAATCCGAATTTATTACAGTACTCGCCAACAATGAGTGTAACCTTTCGAAGGAAGGAACGTCGAACAAAATTTATTTATTCTCGAATAAACTTCGAACGATTATAACAAATTAAAAAAATCGCGCAATATTTCGAACTCGTCTCGAAAAATTTTGAACACATTTCGAACAAAATTTTTAATTTATGCAACGAACATCGAACAATATTTGGTTTCGAGGAAGATCGAATGAATAACGTACTCATTTTTGGCGAGTACTGTAATTGCAGATAAAATCTAACGCAGACCAAATCGAACAATATCGCAATCTATCGATCTTCGATTAAACTAAATTCGTTAAAATTTTCGCAAACGATTGATTTTAGTTTAAACGAAAACGAGCGCAATCGAACGAAACTTCGTTCGATTTTTGAGCACTTAATTGTGATTGTAACTGTATATTCCAGCCCAAAACTGTTGAGGAACGCTTTAAGTTTACAATGCTAGCTTTATAAGTTTTAAGGAAACCACCACAGTATTAATTCTGCGTGTCCCAACACATATAATAGCTTATATAAAGGAGCAGAAAATCACGCATAACTAAATCAACGGCGACATTTTTGTTCCCAATCGGTCTAGATTATATAAAATTTGATCAAAATTTCCACTAAAATTCCGAAATTTTGTCAATAATTTGCTTCAAAATAGCTTTTACTCTCCGTCAAAAGCGTTTTGGCAGTGTTATTGACATGATTTTTAATCATTTTTCTCTTGGCAAATTTTCTCTTGGTTCGCAATCAGGGTCCACCTGTTCATGCCACCGTGGCAAAATTTGCAACGAATGGAGAACACGTTCTTGGAGATTTTGCTGGGGTGCTAAGCAATAGAGATTTCAGCTGTAAACCGGAAAAGCGGGGTAGGCAAAGGCTGCTAACTTGCAAGTTAAGCCCAATCAATCGGGGTAAAATAACTAATTTCAGACAGAAAGTGGAAGTTAGTTGCATCTCAAGTTGGTTATTTGAAATTAGAAACTTCCAAAAAGATGCAACGTAACAGGGTGCCATTTTTAAAATCCATTTAATCCCCGAATTATCAAGATCTAAGGTAAAACAGTTTTGTCCAAACTACAACATATTCCTTAAAACATCTCGGCCAGATTTTCAGATATTTTCTGGTGTGTAAGATATTTTAACGCAAAGTACATAAATCTTTTAACCCTTTGACTAGTTACTATTGTGCAAATAAATACTTAATGCTTCAGTGTAGTTCGTTGTGTAGCGTACGTTTGGTTGCGTATTGCTATACACTAGCGTTATGGGGAGCATTAAGGATCCGAGTAACAGCATCGTCTTAGGTCAATGGTTAGCGAGCGAAACTCTAACGCGAACGGCTTCAGTCCGGCAACAGTTTGTTCATTGATAATCGAAATGCAAATTAATTCATGAAGCATTGGGTTAAACTACCATTAGGATTAGCTTGGTCAAAAAATAGATCATCAAAAACGATAGATCATGTTGAGATAGATGCCATGAGCACATTTTATCACCGCGACACATGCACTGTAGGTTTTTCTTAATTGAATTTTGAGTGAGCGAGTGAAACGAGCGAAGCGAAGAATTCTTACTAGCCAGGGGTGTGAAATTTGGCAGCGTCTGTTTGTGGGTTTTTTCGGGTGACATTCATAACTCAACTTGTGACAGGCAGATCAGGTCGTGCGATACCTCATTCGAAAGCTTGAAATTTCTATTTGTGCCCTTTAGTTAGGCGCAAAAACCGATTCCAACCCCTTTCCCCTCAAAAGGGTTTAAAAGGGCCCATATAGTGTACCTAGGGATCCCACCAAAACACGTTATTATCTCGGCAACCACCGCTGTGATCTGTCCGCATTCGGGCTCATTTTGTTGAAAAAGTTTAGCTTTATTTTCCTAGGCCGGCTTGGCTTAACTAAATGCGATACACAGTTTAGCTTCTGTGGTTGCATGATCAATTACCGCTGTGCTATTGCTACCTTGACCTTTCCTAGACTCTTGCTTTGTGATCACCCTTAATCGTTACGCTCACTTAAGTGTGGTTAAGTTATCAGGGTCGTCATGTTTGACCAGCTGGTCTGTCCACAGCCTTCCGAACAGTTTGGCGGGGGGACTCTTGAAGAGACTCATGTTCATTCTTGGGAGAAATTTCAAACGGGGGAATAAATTTTGTTTAAAATGTTAAATATTTCCATATTTTCCTGTACTTTTAGTTGTACGGATATTTTCAGGCTATAAAATGACGTTTTAGCATTAGAAACAATGATAATATTTAATAAATTTTGCAGACAGACAGCATCAATTTAGAGTCAAATTTTTTTTGGATTTAGTTGAACAAGGGGTCTCAGCAGAGTGGGGTGGACATAGCAAATTCTCACGAATATGGGGGCTTTGGCAATTGGGGTTCCCCCACCCACCCACTACGGACAAACAAGACTAGCTTGGCGCTGCTTGTTTTCAAGGCAAAACCGTCACGGTTGCTTAAAAGAAACACATTGCATAGTAAGATCACATTCTGAAAACGGTAAAAGATTTATACAAGCCTGACTACTTTCATTATGGTTGTCCACTTTAAAAAAACTCGCGCAAGTTTTCAAAAAAGTAAGCCTACTGCTGGCAGACTGATACATCTGTTGGCTCCTTGTTCTCATTACTTACGAACTCGCAACATATTTTAACATCGAACTGGTATCTAGATTTGAGTATTAACGTTAGAGTGGTTCCTTTCTACCCAGTACGCACTGGCCATTAGGTGATGGTCAGCTATAATGTTCAAGGAATCCGAAAAACTCACATTCTATACAGCTAAAATATGCGTAAAAATAAACATGCTTAAAAATTGGACTAAAGTAGCATTTGTTATAACTAGTACTGTTCATGTTAGAGTCAACTGTGGTTGTCCTCAAGGAGGTGTTATTTCGCCCCTCCTTTGGGATTTGGTGGTGGATGATCTGTTGTGAAGCCTCAGAGGTCCATATTGGGACAGGCTTAATCTGATGATTTAGCCATATTAGCTAAAGGTTAAAATGTCAGACTGGCGGGCTTAAGGCCTCAACATGCTTTGAAAACAGTTGATCACTCTGGTGTTCTAGAAATGGTTTAAAAGCACAACCATACAAATCAGTGTTAGTATGCTTCAGCCGCAAACGCAATCCAGAGGGAATGCCAATTCGGCTCATTTTGGTTATCCCCCAGCCGGAGTTTCATCAATTTTGAAGGTACAGCCATTTGAAGCCATTTTACCCACATCCCTGACAAATTTTTTTTCGACTTTTTGAGGTCCCGGTGGTCCCCCCTTGGGAATCCAAAATTTTTTTCTTCGGAATATGGTCGTATTGGGTACCATTCAACTCGGTTTGATGAGACAAGTTGACCGATGTGTAATTTATTGAAATCTACCCCACCGTTAGAAAGTTATGAGCGTCCAAGTAACCCTAAGGGGCCGTACGTTATAACGTTAGAACAACAGTTTAGAGCGGGGGTTCGGGGGCGGCAGCCCCCCGACTTAGGCTTAGTGTATGTCTCATATAAAGTCCTTAGCTTAGTCTAAGACTAAGGCTTAGGCTTAGTATACCCAGAACGGCATTACCTGTGTTTTATTTCTGCCCTTCAGGGTTACTTGGACCCTCATAACTTTCTAACGGTGTGGTAGATTTCAATAAATTACACACCAATCGACTTGACTCATCAAGCCGAGTTGAATGGTACCCATGACCATATTCCGAAGAAAAAATTTTTGGGTTTCCAAGGAAAGATTATTGGCACCTCAAAAAATCTAAAAAAAATTTGTCAGGAATGTGGCTAAAATGGGTATTTTTTGAACCAGCTCATCGAGATGAATCGATTAGTACCAAAAATTTATCTCTACCTTAAAAATTGTTGAAATATGGGGGATAGCCGAAAAGACCCCCCAATTCTAACTATGGATTAATGTTGTAATGGATTACAACTCGGAAGTTCACTACTTATATGTAATACTGGATAGTAAACTGTACTGGAAACCTCACTTTCAGCATGTTTATAAGAAAGCTATGCGTAACTTAATTATCTGTCGACAATTTTTTGGTAGGAATTGGGGTCTTAGGCCAAAATTTCTTTTATATTTATATGAAGCTGTTCTCTTGTCTCGCTTATTACATGGTGCTATTGTATGGTGGCATAAAACAACTATCCAAACCAACAGAAATTATGCTAATAAGATTCAAAGGCTTGCCCTGCTATATATAACTGGTGCCCTGAAATCAACTCCTACACAGGGCATGGAAGCTATTATAAATTTAAAACCATTGCCAGTTAAGTGCTTGGAAGGTGCTTTAAAAGAACTCAGCCGATTAGAAGTCTCAAATTATTTGCAACTGTGATTGTATATACCATTGTTATACCAAATAGACCTGATTATAATCTAGACGATTATTATGTCTAGTAATGCAATAGTTTGCTTTACAGACGGGTCACGCTTGGACCATGGTAATACAACTAATAGAGGTTCAGGTGCAGGTATTTATATTCCAAACAGGTCCCAATGGTATATGTCTTTAGGTCAATATTGTAGTGTTTTCAATTAGAAGTTATAGTTATTGATCAGTGTTCATCATATCTAATGAGTAGAGTTCTTTAAAAAGAAACATGTAATTATATTTAGTGATAGTCAAGTTGCTATTAAAGCTATTACAACTTGCTCAATTAAGTGTGATAGAGTTAGGCAATGTAGGCTGTCGCTAGATAAATACTGACAAATAATCAAGTAACGTAGCATGGATCCCGGACGTAGTGACTTTACAGGTAATGAAATTGCTGATGACCTTACTAAACGTGGTGCATCCGCAGGATTTATTGGATGTGAACCTGCAGTAGGGATTAGTTTTAGTAGTGTTACTAACTGCATTAAGCAGTGGTGTCAGAGGCAGTGGTTTAAATGTTGGGATGACGGCACGTCCTGTCGCCAAACTCGAATATTTGTGCCTAGAATTAATATGAAATTATAATCCTTTGTGTGCAAATTAAATAAAAAGCGTATGATGCAAATAGCTAGAGGAATAAGAGGACATTGTTTACTGAATAAACACTTAATTATGAAACTTGTCGCAAATGATTCCTGCAATTGGTGTCTAAATGGCACTTCATCACACCTTATTCTCAAATGTAGTACATTTGTTGATTTAAGGAGGAAATTCTTTGGTAAAAGTGTATTGCTCTATACAGATCTGGCCTGATCACAGTGGGGCCTGTTGTGAATAAAGCGACTTACGTGCCACGATATAAAGATCCGAGACGAGTCATTTGGAGAATGGTGACCAATTGGAAGACATAGTTGACGGAATCCAACAGCACGATCGGAATAGGAAACTTGTGAACCGAAGCTGACGTGGCTGTCGTTGAAGTTGACACGGAACGCGCGCGACTAAGTCGAAATAACCATTGTTGTCTGTGTAAGAGCTATGTACCGATCGGAGGAAACTGCTGCTCTGTGATGACCATCAGTTGATCGAGGGCCACAGTTTTACGATGCCACTGACTGCTGATTGAGTTGATGCACCGTTCACCAGTTTCCATTTAGCAATGATGCCGACAGACGGTGACGTGTAGAGGTAACGCTGATGATATGCGACACAGATGACACTGATGGCAGCAAGGCAAATGAGATAATAATCACCGATGAAACTTAATACAGACGATTCCAGAACCAAAAGACAACCCGACGCAATACACATTTGTACTATCCCAGGTTATTAACACAACTCAAAAGTTGAACCCACATTATTAGAAACGCCAAGTTAATCGTTCATCGAATTAATCACTGCCAAAAAATTCCTCTCGCCAATCTCTGCAGCGCAAAAGCAAAAAATCCCAAGAAATGGTTATTTCCATATTATTAGCTACATCGGTTTGGGACAATTTACACTAAAGCATACTCCAGTGAACGCAGATATCTGAAGAGTCAGCATAATGCGATGGACACATCTTGCAATTACAAGACAGACCGACCCACTGTCCAAATCCCCCATGTCCGTCCCCCCAACCCGGGCGAAACCTCCATGCTCAACTAATTCCAAAAATTTTATGTCAGCAAATTTTTTGTTCGCAAATTGTTTTTTAAACATAATTTACCACTATTTATAATGCTAAAATATCGTTTTTTAGCTTGAAAATACATTCACAGTAGTAAAATGCATGAAAATATGGAAATATTTAGTATTTTTAAGCAAAATGTATCTCCCCCACCCCCGAGAATGAACATAGGGTCCCCCGAAGTTTCCCCCCACTTTTCGTAAAGCTGTGGACAGGCCAGCAGATGCCCCGATCTTCAACTGAATAAAATTCTAGGTTTCCTTAATAGAACTCTTTTGGAAATTTAAAATTCATGTACGGTTTAGCAATGGGCCACTTCTGGTCTGAGCGGATGGTTAATACAACCATTCAACCCTCCATCCTGCTACTACTTCTATACAGTTTTGAAAATGAAGCACAGTACCCGCCAAAAATGTCCGTCGCTCGCTCGCGACTCGCTCGAAATAAATTTGTTCTAAAGGTAGAATTTACTATTGATATAAATAGTTTTGAAATCCTAAGCGAGGCACTAGCTCGAAATGCGACGGCCATTTCTGGCGCTTACTGTATTTAGGGTTTCCAACTGACCAGTAATCCGAGACGATCAAAATTTGACCATTTAATGAAACGTCTTGCTCTTCTTGGCCTAAAGCAACTATATTATACGCTAAAATTGAGCGCCTAAAGCCAAAATGCATCAACATAAATCTCCTGCCAGACGGTAACACGGAAACATGTCTCAAACAGTGTCATTTCGGCATTCTCGATTCAAGGTTTTGTCGTTCTCTACCAGCAAAATTCAGCACCTGGTCACAAAATGCAGTGTTAGGATATTTGTGTATCTGGATTATCCCGACGTCGCCGATAATATCCAGATATTAAACAGTATCCGTATATCCGGAATCCTTAGCCAGCGCTAAATTAAACTGTCTCATTCCACGAAAACGGACGCTGTGACTCACAGTTGCAGAATACTACTGTGTAGCTCTTTGTAAGATTATTTTTGATCCGACTTCTCTGACAAGAGCTATAATATTGGAAATATCCAAGGATTACATGCTGCAAAGATATCAAACTATTCAATGAGCGTTGGTTTTTCGAATCATCAATTATAGAACAATGACGATAAATCTTAACTACATACAGAACGTGCAAATTGCTATCGTTACGCGTGCGTATAGATCCCGTCCCGTTACTACACGTGTAACAAATTTATAATTCTATTCATATATACAGTACCCGCCAAAAATGACTATCGCTCGCTCGCAACCCGCTCGAAATAAATTTGTTCTAAAAATAGAATTTTCTGTTAATTTAAATAGTCGCGAAATCTCGAGCGAGACACTCGCTTGTGGTTCGAAATGCGACGGTCATTTTTGGCGAGTACTGTAGTGAGATGTGACAGCTAAACAAAATGAAATATTTTTCTGCGGTTAAATGCAATTTGGTAAAGCCAATTTTTGTACAGTTAACTGCAATTTGTAGAAACTCTTCGTTGCAGTAACTTAGCATGCTAAAACTACATACTTGTAGCAAATAAAATGTTACGCCGAATCGTAGCACCTAAAATGTTTGCCACCAGAAATACTGCCATATAAAATGTTAGGAGTATCTTTCAAATCTTATTCTTATTGAACTTTTCCTAGGTAAGTGAATAGTGTTTATCGTCTGCATGAAATACTTTTAGGTCTAAAATTGTACCAAAATTTGTAAACAAATATGCCTGAGATACCCACTTCGAACGCCTTTACGAACCTTAATGTAAAAAGTAGACGAATTGCAAAAAAACGAGTTTTATGTTGTTGAAGCAATAAAGTAATGAACATCATTACAATACATAGAGTAGCTAATGTTAATTGTGTAATATTTATTTTCTGACACTCAATTTGCTTCAGGACCAACCAGGGTAAAAACATTGCAAAATGATATATATTATTGTGCTATACTTTCATCGCTGATTTGATTGTGCGGTGCCGCATCTGTTTTTACTATACTCAGGCAAATCATTGATGTCCGTGTATGTTCAGGACAAAACCATTCAAAAATATGTAGTATATTCGTTTACAGGTTATCGCATGACAATTAAAGATCGTGGAAGTGAAAAGGAATGGACGGGCCGTCTACATATTGACTATGCCCAAGACCGCGACGACAAACTCGAATGGGAAACACAACAACGTGCTCTGCGAGAAGTCCACAGGGCTGCGGCCGCGCAAAGGGCCACTTCGGCTTCACCTCCGAAAACGGCGCGGTATTCGGACCGCGAAGCGATTTCGCTTTTGGAGCAATTGAAAAGTAGGTTACACTTTCAAAGAAATTGGAATAATGCTGGGAAAATCGCTTACTCTATCTCCGTACATCTCGACCCAATACCACAGGCTTCTCCTGAACTTTGATCCCTTGATGTTTTTATTATCGGCAATGTTGAGGCCATCAACTTCAACGCATTGGATTCTTCGGTTCATTTAAGCGGTCTACATTGACCGTCAGCTTCCTTATTGGTGGTAATGCGCTAAAACTTCCGTTAAGCTTACCCCGCTAGTTATGGGATTGAACCAGTTGCTATATGAAGAAAGCTGTAACGGGCTGTATTGCAGATTGAGCGCAGAAATCATAGTACCCGATACTACATAGAAGGTTGTCAAAATGTTTTATTGTTTATCTAACCAGGCTTTCTGTTGCTTAATTGGAGAGAGATTTTTAAAGTTTCTAATTCGGGCTGATTCACGTGGGAATACATGTGCGGGTATATTGTGCCGACTACACAACTAGGATATCACTGCATCCACTATTCCCGTGGTTTTTGGAATTCTAATGAATGTCAAATTTGGAACTGAGTATTTTGTTTAGATTTGGATTCCTTTACAACAAGTGCGTCAACGCTACAAACTTGGCTTGATCGAGGTGATTGTACCAAACGTAACTGTGCACAATTTTATAGGTATGTATTTTTAGGTTTCTATAACTGATTGACGTCGCTGGGAATGACATTGGTATAGATAGTTGCCTGTGAGAGAAACTTGGAGTACCTCCACGTTCATTATCGGGCGAAGTTTCCAACTGCGATGGAATACAATTTTGTTTTATGTTACGTTTTCCATGTTCTAGGTACTTCTAACTGTTGTACAAATAGTTCAGGCTATAAAGAGCATCTTAGATTAGAAATAGACGTAATAATATTTAAGATTATTTAGTGCACATACAATGTGAATTTATGGACATTATAATGCATCACGTATTCAGATGAACCTGGAGATTTTCGGGCAAGTGGGAGGACTAACATAAAGAAAAATTTGACGAACACTGGGACATGAAAACTGAGCGGGTACTGCCACCCCTGCCGTTCCACTTTGACACGAAAACAAAGTTTTCACCGACTTCGGCATCTGTCTGCTAGTCAAGGTTGCCGTATTTTGGTATAGCTTCCTTTTAAAATATTTTATCAAAATTTTTGTTTATATTGTGTGTTAATGAAAAGCAGGTTGCATTCGAACGATTTTTTGGCCAACCAAAGCACTAATTCGATGTGTTAGTTTATTTATCAACATTTTTCTCGGTACTAGAACGAAGTTTTAATTTGAAAATTTGTATTATTCTACTTTAAAAACGAGTGTTTATCCCAGAATATTTGTACTACATCGACCTCTCCATTATGGGGGATGCTGGGATCCCCCACTTGGCGATTCCACCAATTGCACTCACGTGTTCGTCTCGCCTCAGTCCATCAATCTCCATGTTCGATATTAAGAACACACAAAAATAAGGGGTAAAAAGATATGTTGATAGCCTCGGGATGGTTCAGTAAAACAGTTACGTCTCCTAATAGCACTATCATTACCGAAAACGTGTACACATCATAACTTAATTATAACCATGGGTTTATTTTACCGTCATAACGCAAACATCATTGTCTATTCATACTAACCAATAATGCCTAACTATTTCACGGGAATTTACTTCATTTGATAAACAAGATTAAATTAAACACGTTGGTGCGCACAATTCTACAAAAAATAAGTTATAGACGAATATATTCTAACCATTAAATTTGTATAAAAAACAAATTTGCAGTTATTATGTAATACCCAATATAATATAGTTTATATTTCTGCACAGGGGCTCGACGCATTTACAACTTGCAGTGGCCAAACTATGCTTTAGCGCTGGAAGAAACTACAGCAGGGGCGTCACCAGAAATTTCAATAAGGGTGTGCATAGACGCATTGTGGGGCACAATTCAGCGATGTCAGTCAATGTGAACTGACGATAGCACGATGTAAAAAAACTTGTTGCAGTTGTAAGCTGGGGGCACCAATATCAAACTGGGGGGCACGTTCCTCCAGTACCCCTCCTCCCGTGACCAAGCTCCTACAGTAGTTTTCGTTGCTAATACAAAATTGACGCAGTTTTTTTGCTTTTTGGTTAAAGCAGTTCTTTCGAATTCCCTCATTCCCTTCCCAGCCTGCATTCCCTTCCCAAAACTTGCAGACAATAATGATTTACAACTTAACACCATTTTCTCAATGTCTCATTTTTATTGTACGCCGAACGCAGCTAAGGTCAACTCCAACATTGTATAAATTCGCAAATGGTATTGAACACATTTTTGAAATAAATCTGCGCCAATTTTAAATAAGTGACAACGGCAGCCACTGAATAAATCCAATTAATACTACGTGGTACAATTTCTTTATAGTGTTTTGTGCAACTGCTGTATGTGTATTTATTGCGCATACAGAAAGGCTGCCTCGGCGCATACATTAAACGTTTATGTTGACAATCGTGGCATAATCGTAGTATTTTCTAAGTTTATATTACTGACTTACAGCAGCGGACTGCCCTTGTACATACAAGTTCTTGGGCGGGGGGCGTAGGTTGGTAATCCCACTAAGCCTTTGAATCCACCTCTCCCTCGGCTCGATGCGCCCACTCCTCTTCTTCCCATGATTGTCGCGCCACAGGCGCCGAACCCATAGGCGTCCCCGCCAGCGGCTGGCTACCCCCTGTGTCGTCCACCCCACAAGGACCTGGCTGCTTCCCCAATGCGACCTCGAACCATGAGCGTAATATACATATTATAGTCTTGTATTTAAGTCACGTTATTTTAAAAATATATACCTAATCATGATATTACGAAGCAAAAAAATATTTTTTTTCTTCCGTCAGATACATTATAATATGCAATGTTTATGCTCCAGTTCATTCACGTTTCGTTTTACTACTGTTAGAAAATGTGTTCCAAAGTTGTTTATAAATATATGCAAGAGCGTTTGCTGCACGCTCCAGTTAACAGTTAGCATCTTTAGTCGAGCCTTCGGCCCTTTTTTCATTTAAAAATTTACGATCCTTGTTGCTCTTGGTACACCTTACGTTCTTCTTAACGAATGGTCTCCGGTCTTGTTTTATCATACAAATTTTAAGGGGCGCTTCCTTAGGAACGTTTTTCCCTGGACGCATTTATGAAAGCGCACCACTCAATCTCCCTATAATTTTTAGTACACGCATCATACATACATGCATACACATCTCTACTATATGTAAGGTATACGCATTAGTAAAAGTGTGACGGAGCAGCAGTAGGAGCAGAACAAAAATATCTTACATATAGTAGAGATTAGAAAAATAATTAAGTTTACACTAATACGTGCTAACATGTATAACGTTAGAATAGATAAATAAATTTCGATCAACAAGTACAAAACAGAAAACTTCAAAATAATTGTAGTACACGATGAATAGACATGCACACATACGGATGGTGAGTTTTCGTGAAAATGCCTTTACGCGCAACAGTCGGGCCACTCGTGTGTTAAATACCTCTACAATAACCCCAATGACTGCTGAGGTAAACCCGCTATTATGAAAAACAACCTAAGTGTGTAGGGACGACATCCGATATCGATCGAAATTTCATTAATCGAAATCGAGCGAAATTTCGTTTGATCGAAAACGAAACAAATTGTTCAAAATTCGATTTCGATCTATTTTTTGCACTTAGTTTCGGGCCGTGACTGTAGTTTGGGTCTCATGGGCCCATTTAACAAAAGATTTTGACTTAAATCCTGCATCTTAAAAGGGCCATATTAGCGAAGCTATACGATCTTATCGAGCTTTTTTATCTACAAAAAGAGCCTAATCTGGCTCAGATATCTGCACCATATGTCGAGACACAAGCCATAACATGTTTTATCGTACCTTTCTTAATCCGACTCGAACCTACTAGGCTGCTTTTGGGGCCAGAAGGATTTGGAATCCATTTTCGCGTCTACCAAAAAAGCGCAAATAGAGATATTAAACTTTCTAGTAAGTGTTGTCGGGCGACTCAATTTGTCCAATTCGAGTTGTTTATGTTTGTCAGACCCAGAAACTAACGCCGTCGAAAACACTTTAGCCAGTGAGAATTCTTCTCTACGCTCGTTTCAGTCACTACACTCAGAACCCAATAAATGCTCATATCATTTTTAGATCACGTACATAGTTATAACAATGTACACCGATACTTTTGTATTCATGAGACGGTACTTTTATGGGTCTTATACAAAGTGCGATTCGCTGTTTTGGCAATAATTATTATTTTCACCCTTTAAATAATATCATTGTCAGACCTACAAATAAACACCAACCAAAAAAGGTGTAAATGAAAACAATTGAAATCGCATTTGAATCAAATTAAAATCGAAATGTTTATGAATTTTTACAAATTCAAAAAACTCGATTAAAGGTGGTTATGCAAAATCAAAATTTTCAGTAATTACTTAAACGGAATTGTTTAATCTAAATTTTTATGAATTCGAATTTATTTCAAATCAGGTTATGGTGTTATTTTACGCTGTCATGGTATAAATTAGTTTCGCGCCGAATAGATTGTTGTTTATATAAATAGATTTTTGGTCTCGTATCGCGACAATAATTATGTGGTCTTTTTATTTCGTTATTTTACTGTAATTTCAGCATGATCTTGGCGGTGAACACACATATTAGACGTTTGTCTGCCGAGCGATCAGCTGCAATAGGCGAAATGAACTCATTTCGCGAAAAACACAAAGTTGCCCTGCAAATTATTATGACACAGTGTGAGTTGAATTACTTAGTCTTTCGTAAAGGAATTACTTTTTGAGTTCAGCATAATATAGTGAAAGCCTTTCGCCGTTTTTAGAATAATGTGAAAAACATATTTTTGTTGAGTGTGACTTATTATGATGAGATTTATTTTGCGCTCATATAAAGTATTTTAAAGAGGTATTGTAAAATGTTTGATCTTACATACCTCTGATTGATTTAGCTGTTAATTATTATAGCGTAAGTTATGATGTCAGTTGGTACCAAATTCTATAGTTAAACATTTCGTTTCTACAAAACTTTCAAAAACTACAAAAATTCTTTTACTATATAATAATAGTATTGTCGAAAATCAAGTGTAGCTTGATTTATCTGGAATGATTAGGCAGTGTTGGTAAACATTATCTGGCGTCTCTACAACATCAAAATAATACTGATGGAAAACCAGTGTGAACCCAGAAACAAATAGGAATTTCCCACTGGTTAGCTTGACGAAATGCGAGCCACTGACAGGTTAGCTATGTCTCTTAGAATTGCATTTTATCGTGTTTGTATGCCTTTTCAACATGAACGCTGTTTTGTTGTATATTTATTCCAACAACCTACTAAAAAGGTGGGATTTCAGAGCGTAGTGTAACGTAGTGGAGATTGTATGTTGCAGTGGTGAAATGTTTTATATTCTGTCTGTGTGTGATCGACCATAATTCGGGAACGACTTAACCGGCGTTCATGAGCTTGGCTCATTCGAACCAGCATAGTCGATTTACCGTGTACATCCCGTGTACACCGTTATTTGGATTTGATGTCTGGTTCCGGGGCCAGAAGTCAAAATGAGGGGCTTTTACGCCATTGTACCCAGTTTTAGCACCCTTCACGGAAGCAAGGTTATTTTTATCTGAACCTTCGAAATTTTTGGTCTGGTTGATTTTATTTCATAGTAAAATGATAAATACCGATGGCTCTTTTCTGTTTTTCGATCAAGGCTCCGGTTCATGGGTTAGAGGTAGGTTTCAACCCGAAATTCGAAAATTTGTTATGACATCCTGGGCGGCTGAAAAGTTTTACTTGGGGGTTTTCGGACATGGGAAACTCATTGCCGATGTTGATTTTGCCCACGGACCCATGGGTACGTGGGTATAACGCCACCATGGTTCATCGACCCAAAATTTCTAATTTTAGTGTGACGTCCTGGGAGGCTGTTAGTTTGCACTTGGGGGTTTTTGGTCATGGGAAACTTATTGCTGGTG
This sequence comes from Trileptium ribeirensis, assembly GCA_030248225.1. Taxonomy (NCBI): domain Eukaryota; kingdom Metazoa; phylum Nematoda; class Enoplea; order Enoplida; family Thoracostomopsidae; genus Trileptium; species Trileptium ribeirensis. The sequence goes on from JASANE010029736.1 coordinate 28,390, forward strand.
TTAGTTTTGATGTAACTTGTGCGGTATTATGTGATATGCTTGACTTATGCTATCGAGAGCTCATGGGCTGTGCACGCAAAAGCCATAGGTGTACCTAGAGTCACTAGCCTAATATATATTAACATGGCGTAAAATTCCCTTTTTAACACGGAATCTTACTATCTCGATACAGGGAAATCAAACACAGGGAAAACAGAAATTAAATTTGGAAAGACGCCCGCACGGAACGCTGTTTTACGTACTATTAACATTCTCTCACCGAACTCACGGTCACACCTCAACCTATGATATTCTTTATTAATGCCGGAAGCCCGACGGTGACTCATCTTGTGGGAAGTATGTATTTATCTTGCCTAAGTTATTAGGCCATTTGTTGAGTTTAAGTTTTGTTTTGTGTCGTTCTGATGAAGAATTTGGCACTGTATATACACCAAAATATATTTGGAGCAGTTAATGCGGAAATTTCTAACACAACTTTTTAACCACGATTCCTGTTCCGGTATGGCTTTTGCCTTTCACGAATCCGTAACAACAATTTGTTTCTGCTTTTCCTTACGGGCTAAAGCGACAGCCATTTTTCAAACGAGCGTGTTCCGTATAATCATTCATTTTGTCACGGACGAATGGCACACTAAGGATTTCGAAAGTATGAAAATTGATAATAAAATCGACTTTTTGTAACACGGTGTTCCCGAGCGAGTAGTAAACCATGCGCGATAGTCGTTTATGAGGTTAGTACTATAAGAATTAGCTTTATTCATGCTTGAAATGTTTGGTTGCCTCATGGTATACAGTACTCGTCAGAAATGACCGTCGCATTTCAAACGCGTGGCTCGCACGAGATTTCGACACTATGTACTTAAATTAATAGTTAATTCTATTTTTCGAACAAATTTATTTCGAGCGAGTCGCGAGCGAGCGACAGTCATTATGGGCGGGTACTGTACTTGTTTTGTGCTATAAATTTAATTATTGCTTGAAAGGCTTCTGGTGTGTTAGCAGGTAAGGTTACAGATTCTTGTAGACGTCCAAAATTTCTGGACACTTACATTTGCTAAAATTGAATTTTGAAAAGCATTGTTCAAGACGTGAGTCAACTTTGTCAGATTTTCATCATAATCGTTTATGTCATACAAAACTCATCGTTAAGTCGATGGAGAATTCATAATATGAATGTGATGCCAACCAATTACAATTTGTGTCATCGACTCTTACAGTTCTGAAACGCTATAGTCCTATGATTTCGGCGGTTTACATACACCTAAAATTGAACAATGCCAAAATTCAACAATTTTTGTTGCCAAAATTTTGAGTTATTGTCCCGTTCATCGTCTCTAGCGGTTACGATATACCCACTGTAGTCGTAAAATAATAAATGGTGTATAACATTGAATTATGAGTGTAGCGAGTGAAACGAGCGAAGCGAATAAACTTTGCTAACCCATTCTGGTGAAATTTGACAGTGTCCGTTATTGGTGATTTAAGGCGAAACGCATAACTCAACTTTGGCGGATTGACTGACGATAGTTTGTTTCAAACCTTGAAATCTCCATCTGGCCCCTTTGAAGTCGATTGCAACATCTTCCTTTCGGCAAAGGGCTTGGGTTGGGTACCGAAACGATTCAAAAATCACGTTACTTATTGTAATTAGACAATCGTATGTTATGTTGATTATTTAATTTAATTTATGCTAAGTCAAGTTATGCTAATTTTTGGTGGAGCAAGTGCTTCTATGAGACTGTATATGGTTTGCTACCTATTCTCTTAGGATGTAAGATTTGGGTAAAAATCGGCGTATGGAACACAAAATACACGACAATGGTAATATTTTCACAACCACTAGAGGTATATGGCAGCGAGTAGCCGGAAGCGGAACTGAAATTCGAACATGATTTTATCAGTAAGGTAAGATAAAGTGAATTGTTATGAGCGTCTTGTTTGTTGGCGGTGAACAATAGACGTTATGAAGTTAAACCGGTGAAGTACGCCATTACACCTGTAAGGTGCTGCATGGGACATAATGCTAAATTTCGGTAATAAACTTATGAAAATTAGATATTTTTTCAATTAGTTGTGCGTTGAGGACTATATTGGGTCTATAGATTTTTGGGATACGTAGCTGAGCAATTGTATTCACATTGAAAGCAGCCAATTGGCAAGTACTAAAGTTCTACAACGTAAAATTTTTACTTAAAGTTATAATTTTTTGAAAGGATTTGTTAGCGTTGTTATGTTATAGGATGCTAAGGCGAACAATTCCTGCATGGTTAACGGAGAAATCCCCACTGGGATGTAACTGTACATTTATCAGTTTAGACCTGGAAACCAAAAAGCAAACTACGTTTAAAATTTCTTAGCCCATTGGGTGAGCGTCCATCAGTTTATCAAAAAATATTGATCAAAAACATTGTCACAGGAATAGTGGAATAAATTTACAGCAATACACATTTCGCAGTTGTTACAAGGTTTGGTATTTTGTGACCGTGTTCCACGCCTCAACTTGCAAGTTGGTCGCGCTTTCTCCATACTTGTAAGGTTAAACCACTATTATCTCCATACTATTATTTAGAATCTCGAATTAGGCGACGAACCCGGACTAACCACGTTCGCCCGTTTTCTTTCAAAGGCAAAGTCGTGTTAGAAAAAGTTCAGCAAAGTCAAATACTCGAAATTCTTCATGTTGTGCTTTCACGAGCATTAACTGACAAAGTCACGGTTGACAGTATTTATTTGCTATATGGGTGTTTTTTGATCTCGTTTTGCAGATTAATTTATACATGCACAGTTCCAACGAAATTATCAACGAGTGTATCTTCTCGACTATTCAAGCTGAATGAATGACATTCGGAAGCTCATTTTGTAATTTAATGCTCAATATAGCTGTGTACATCTCTCTAAGTTACATATTCAACACTCAGAATTCAGCGTTTTTGCGATAAAACAAGGTACTATGTACTAGTGTAAGCCTATCATTCTCTCCCAACAACAAAGAAACTAAGTTATTTGACTAGAAAAATTTCACCTTATTTGGTGTATGCATTTTTAAATTTTGGTTTATTAAACTCCACTAGTTGTCGCGCAGCAAGGGGAAACGGAGCGAGTGCGATTAACCTGTTGTTAGAGACTATTGGATCACTCTGAATTCGGCTTTTAAAGCCCCATTATAACAATACATCGGCTATGCATTTGCGGCAATGGTACACCTATTTTGATCACACAACAAAACCGCAAAATCTATTATTTCTTCTTGCAATAATCAAAAACAGAAATCTTGAAATTTATGAATCATTACTTTATGATTTTGTGGCTGCAAAATTTTGCTTAATGTCATCGTTCACCCCAACAAACAAGATACTTCATTATGAAAATTTGTCAAAGTTTTGAAAACTTCACTTTTTGAAGGTATTTTTATACTGGTTCATAGCTCGAAAACAGCACTTTCTGGCAAAAACATAAAGTTGTAGCTCTCGATTAGAATATTCTATGCAGCCTTCATTTTTGATCCGATGCTTCTCTGAAAAGTTATAACCTAAAATATGTTGTGTGACCTCAGATGGCCATAATAAAATGTCGCCAATTCGTGTCAGTTTCGTGAGAATTTAGGTAGAAAATCATTAGAGCATCGCAAACACAAAGTTAGGGGCACAATTATATTTCATTACGCATCGAATAAAAATTATGGAAATACATATAGGGAAAAGTTGTGTGACAAACAGACGGATTAAAAACAGTTTTTATCTCAATGGTGCGCTATTCTAGGTAACTGCGCTGGCTGCGCTTGAATAATGGCTTCCCTTATTATTTAAGCAAAATAATAGTTGTCGATTACACGCTTCTGAACATAGTTTTTGACACGCATAGTTGCTGGACATATGTTTATGGCAAACGCTGCAACTAAAATGATACCGTGCTGCAGATCAAAAATTTCCAGCATATTGGCGTCTGTTTTGTGAGAAATTGGAGCTGTGCAAAGACAAGATTTACTGAACCATTGGATATTCAGGAAGTGTGCTAAAAGACATCACGCCGGTGTTGAGATATTGTGCGTGACATAAACAAAATAATTTTTTGCACTGTAGTTCACTTCTATTTAGTACACTGAACTCCCTACCCTCACTTCGTGTTAAAAATGCCACAAAATTTTGGCGGGGAATCACAGGCTTATAATGTTATTTAACCCTATAGCCATATAGACTTCATTATTGTAAGCCTACGGTTTAATTTCTTGATGCCACGACATAAGTATTTTCTGTCTGTGCTCGTTTCGGAATTCAAACCCCCTCTCCTGTGTTGTGGGGGTATGTAGTAACAGAAGTGGAACATTGAATAAAACAGTCATCTTGGAGGTACAAGTAATACAATAAATACAGAGGTTGCCATAAAATAGTGCTGTAGTTCGTTCGATGTTCATTTGACGATCGTTCGTTGTTCGTTACAAAGATTTCAAATTTCGATCGAAAGGTGTTCGAATTTTGATCAATGTCTGGTCAAAATTGTTAGACCGATTTTTAAAATCGCTTGACGTATGTTAGAGGCATTAAGTAAATTAATTTTGTTGTATTTCTGTTCGATGTTTGTTCGTTCGAAATTCGACATCCATTCCTGATCTGGAAAGCACTGTAGTGATAGTTTTGTACATACACGTCAAGAGCAGGTGTTTTGGGCATTTTTGGTGTCATTTTAATTTTAATTTGCCCACAAAATTTAGAAAATACCCACCAATTTGCCCTGGTATAATCTTAACACCAATTAAAAAAGTTCCGCGGCTTAAATGCCGACATACTTTCTCCAGGTAAATTTTCTATCTTTCTCGGCTAAACATTAGCGATTTCTTATCTTTGTAATCATTATTTAAAAATCTGTGCTGTGAATTCTTGATATTGCTCCGATGCTATAAAAGTGCCCACCGATTTGCTCACCTTGGATTTTGAAAAAATATCTGCTCAAAAGTGGGAATATTGTCGCAAATAACGACCTTGTCATTAAATTTTGGCCTTGTGATGGGTAAAAACCATACTTTTCGTCAATACTTGTTATTATAGTGTTACGCTGTGTCGTGGTATATTTTTGTACAATGTCTAAAAGTGCCATTATGTCAAGGCATACACATGTCGAAACTTCGTAGTGTCATCAGATGGCACTGAACAATGTCGGACTGTTTCCGGCTAATTATATGCGATGATCACGTTCAACAATAATTTTACGCAATCAAATTTTATTTGTTGACATTAATTATAGCTCGTGTAAGATTTGCTTTTGCTTCTGAGTGTGACTGTGTAACTGCATGGTGGGTTATCACCAGGTAGCATTTTACATACATAAATAAAACTATTCGCGGTATGACTATTGTGTTGGTGAATAATGCGTTTTAATTTTTACATTAATAGTGCTACATCATACATTTGAAACAATGATACTTCATTATTACTGGTTTTTCGTGGCGTTACAAAAATAGGTTTTAATGGTTGTTGCATGAAATATCGAGTTGTGAACAATTGAGTTTAGATGTGCACTGCTGCTGCTACATGCACAGTAAATTTGAACCCACTGTTCCACATTTAAAGGCATAAATAACAGAAATTTTGACTTTAGTCGTTATGGCTTATCCCGAGTGATATCACTCATATTTTGGTATTAATCATGTTTTCAGTATAGTAAATATACATATTCTTACCGGTCTCCCGACCCATTAAGATAAAATAGTGTGCAATTCGTTCTCGTAGTAGCCAGGCCGGAAAATTTAAGCCGATTGCACGCATCGGCTTGTTTGGTCGAAGGGTTCGGAAGTATCTTCTGCTGAAATGTTGGCTCTAATCGTTATGGCTTATCCTGAGTGGGGTTGCGGGACTCCCTCACTTAGGAAATTCCTTCTAATCGACCGAAATCCCTAATGTTTTGCTATTAATCATGTTTACAGTATAGTAAATATACATTATACAATGGTACTTATGATGCTAAAAGGCTGTTTCACGGCCTAAAAATATTCGTACGATAATAAAATCTCGTCGGGAAAATATTGAAATAAACATGTAGCACCGGGGTTATTTTAGAGGGGGGGAAACGGGAGCGACCCCACGGATCGGCTTCCCCCCCTCCCGGCGAGCTCCCCCCTAGACACCGACCCCTACTTTTTCGCAAAAACGACCCCTTAAAATTTACGTTTTTTCAAAAAAATTGACCCCTTAAGGGGTCACTAGAAGATTTCTAACTCATATACACGCATATCGTAGGCTAAACGATCAATTATTTGGTCACCAAACCTAAAATATGCATGTATACTCTATATTATGGCCAAAAACTGAAAAAAAAAAACCAGCGCTACAGAGGTATGTTGGGACACCTGAAAGAAAAAATGTAATTTTATAAAATTACTGACCCCTTAAGGGGTCATGATCCCTAGTTTCCGAAATGACCCCTTGCTACTGACCCCTTAGGGGTCAGTAAATTTTTCCGTTTACTGACCCCTATCTGGGAGGGCCTAAAATAACCCCGGTAGCATATAGAACAAAATTTTGTTTCACTTCAATTTATTAGAAAATTTCCCCGAGAATGAACATGGCGACCGATTGCTTGCTGCAGACAGTCCAGGCATTGTTATTGGCTATGGTATTCCTTAGCATTGTAGAGGTGGGGAAAATATCGATGATTTAATGCACAGTGTTGTAATATACACTCGCTTCAAAATTTAAACCAAATAACGCATATCAGCTGCGGCCAGTTGTAGCAGCAGCAGCAACATATACATAATATTAACACAAATTATTAGGTTGTTTTTCTTTCTTATTCAGGATATGTAACTGGCTATATCATCACTGTATAACTACATAATCAGATCACTATACTGTGAAATTTTTATCACATCTTTTATCTTTTCAGCAGTAGTTGCCAAAGTATAGAAGGCTAGTCCAAAAATTCGACTTATTTTGGTCTATATAAAAAGGGCCATTGTTTATCTGCGAGTGGGCAGGGAGGCAGTATATTGATCAATGCTTTTAACATTATCTGCCACTTAAATTTAAGGATATCCGCCTAGGTGTTACGGATGTATAGCCATTGTAATACAGCGCTGTAGGTAGCTTAGTGCAGTAGGCTGGAAACAAGATGATTTTGTAGGTATCCTACGCAGAATTTATTATTTTAAATGATAATATATAAAAATTTAACGCTTTTTTGACGTATACGTTTTGAAAAATGGTATTAATCTCATGCAGTAGACATTAAAAAGCCCAATATATATATATATATATATATAGAAAATTGATAGACTAGTATGCTCGGGGAAAATATCCCTATAAATTGCAAACTCCCGTATACGCTGTATAAATAATCAGCGTTTGCTGTTTGTACCTCTTTCTTAGATACACCCAAGTTTAACTGTAGTCTTATTTGTCGTTAATCAAAGTGTTATACCAAATTTTGTATGGATAAGTGCATCAAGGAAGTTTGTTGAGCATAGCTGGCAAAAGATACATATTTCATATATATCAGCGGATAATTTGCGGATCATAAATGCATTGTTTTACCTTCAATTTATCAGTAATAACGATTGGACACGATTGTATGAAGGTTTCATTAATTTTTGTTCTATTATGTAGATATGTTCACTTGTATAATAATCGGATTTTTCTTTCTCGAAAAAAGTTTCCCGCGCAATGCTGTGGTCCTTTTCGCATTAGGATAAATTATTTTATATATGCAGCTTAACTGCAGCTGCCATATTGTTAGCATAGTCCGACAATTGGTTATTTCGTTGTGGCGGCTGTCGTATTTTGTATGCAGTGCACGCCAAAAATTACAGCTCGATACTCGCTCGAAGTAAATGTGTTGTTAATTGTAATAATTTCAAAATCTCGAACGAGTCATTCGCTAGCTCTAAATCAGAGTCATTTTGGCGCGTACTTATGCGCGACTAAACTTAAAATGCGCACACTAACTATCGTATTTTGTAAAACCCGATGCCGAATCTAAATCCATTGTTAGCTAACAAGTAGGAAAGGGCATTCGATTCATTGCTAGCCCAGAAGAAGCAGTGATTCGCAATCAGCCAATAACAGTTCTACGACAATGATTAATTTTCCCTTAGGATTCGCCTCAATTCACGAACAGATTCAATGTAAATGCGACGGCATAAACGAAAGGGTCCTGTATTTTGTCATTATGTTCGCGAACATAATTCTCGGTAATTCAAAAGCGATAAAATTTCGTTCGCAAACAATTTTAATGTTCGCGACCGGAAAAGAACAAATTTTTGCTTGATTTGATAGAGTTCGGTAACACAATTTTTTTCAAATAACAAAATAGGATGGTCAGCGGGCGCAGGTTAAGTTTACCACCTACGCATTAATGTACCTAATACCTCGAACAACGATTAAAGTTGAAATACAAAAAAATAAAAGAGGTAAGTCATTCACATAAAGTATTATTTCTGTTCCCTTTTATGTAGGTAGGTTGAAAATTATTATGTTCGTTTCTATTTTATGTTATATTGATTGTACTACTGCAGTGGACCTGATAAAGCGAATTTTCACCGCCGCGCGCAAGCAACGCAATTGGGATCATTTTACGAAGCCTCAACGAAAGAATTTGGAGGTCTGGATTAAACAGATTGAAGTAAGATCGATTAGAGTAATGTAGTGTTATTTTTCGCTGCATTATTGCCAAATGTGCTAATTCATAGAGCGAGTTTTGTAAAGTTTACCTTTAAAACTGAGAGTACATTCTGTGTATCCGAGCTTTATATGCCAATTACACTGCTTGATTTCTGTACCAGTGGAGCCGACCGATTTGTTACTCTGGTGATGATATTTTATTCCCGGTGAGCCGAAAACTGCTACTCCATGCTACTTAAGAATAAAGCGGCGCTAGCGAAGCGAGCAGTTTCCGCTGATGGCGTCCTTGCTTCGGTCGTTTCACACCCTACACTTAGAATTCAATAATTTCCTGCTATGCCCTGCAGTACAACTGGGCTCTCAATTCGCCAAACATTTTTCCAGGGGAACCATGGGGAATTTTACCAAGAGAAAAATGGTGGAAAATCATGTCAAAACTGTGCCACAACAATTTTGGTGGAGAGAAAAACCAATTTTGAAGCAAATTTTGGCAACGTTTGCCAAATTTTGGTTTCAAGACGGAATTTTAATTCAGGTTTCGATAAAATTTTATGTCATTATTGGGTGTGTGTTTACCGAACGGAATAAAAAGAGGTGCAGAACCAGGGAGAGCCAAAAATTTTGCTACAGCTAATTTTAAATAAAGCTCAAAATACTAAAAACATTCCCAGCTGCCATAGGTAGTATGGCCTTGTATCACTTAGTTACGTAAGATCACACAGCTAGCGCAAGTGAATCATGATGTAGCTTTTAATCATCAAAACTCAACAATGGATGATCAGGTAGGTTTAACCGATGGCTCAAAATGTTTGTCTTGGTATGTTTCAACGATCTCTAGCGGAGCAGAGGAATGATCCATTTTGAGCGGCCGATAACACGCTTATCAATAGATGTTTTTCTAGATAAGGGATTAATCACTATGTTAAACCTACATTTAGTGAGCTGTGTAGCTTGTGGAAACAATGATACTACCCAGGATGGAAGCGATAACAGTTCTTTTACGATAATTTTTCAATTTAACCACATTTGGATCCGGTTACAGCTGTGGCGTTAATTTGTTGGCTTATAGTTAGTTTTGCCGTATCGTTGGTGGCAAAACAACAATCCCACATTTCGTTTGTATAAGCATTTTATTACTTAATTAATTTTGCTAATTTATAATCAACATTTGTTGGAATTAACATTTTTAGTTGAAAAATTTATTAGCATTCTTATTACTATTATTATTATGCATACATAGCTAAAAAGTATTGAAAAGCGTGCTGCTTGGTTGCAAATAATTATAATAAGGATAGCAAACGGAACTCATATAATTAAGGTTTTAATATTGAAACGGAGCTAATTAATTTTCCTTCTTAAGACATCGACGTGTAAAAATTGTATCTTTTGCTCGGTTGTGGCCGGCGAAATAACACTGAAATATCTTAGTGTCGCAAATGATGTATTGGCAAATTAGTTTTGTGTTTTAGTTTCTTTGACTTGTGATCAAATATTTGGACTAGGTTTTGGTACTCCTTTAGCCTACATATTGTGGCAGTAAAATATGTACTTTTACTTTTCGCCGGCATTTAGTGAGGTTAGGACTTTTGAGGGATATACGCGTTTCAAAACTGGACATTCCTCTCGTTTTGCCTTGATGGAGGCTGCAGATTTTTTGCTAAAGATTTTGTGTTATGAAAAAAATTGCATTTAACATTAATTATTAATTTTTATGCTGTGATTGGTAATGCGTGAGTCCACTTTAGGTGCGTACACCGGGGTTGTTCTTTTGTCAAGTCGGTTTACGATTGTAAAAGCGATGGACACGAACAAATCACGATTTTCTCTTATTTACGCATACACGAGTTGTGATGCAGTCACCCGTAGGCGCTGTTCGCAGTCACTATTTTGCGATTTAGCATTTCATTAGCGGTCTCTATATTGCTGATCGCGTACAAGTAAACATGCCCATACAATCGCGTTTTCCTCGCAGGCTATGTTACACAATACACCTCGAACATTGGCGTCTGATTGAAAATGCCATTTGATTGACGCGGATGAACGTGCGAAATGGACACATGTGCGCGAATGCAAATTCCATTCGTACATCGCAGAGGCCATGGTTGCGTTAACAAAAATGCAAATACCAACGGCTAAATATGAACGCGAATTTCTGTGCGAATCAGTTCGTGATTTTGACAAAAGAACAACCTTGGTGTACGCAGCTAAAGTGGGCTCACGCATAAATACTGATTCTCTTCTTTTTTTTTTGATTGGCTCGTATGGTTTACAGCTGTGCTGAAATTACACTATTGTGGTGCACGTACTAATCGTTCTTCTGGCAGAGCTGTGCTCGGGTACGGGTACCAGCGGGCCGTGCCGGATACGGGCTCAAGTCATGAGTCCGCGGGTAGCAGGTACTTGCGGGTACTGGGTAACCGTAACGTGTATAACCATGCCTGTTCAGCAGTCAGCGCTATTGACGAAATAACTAGATTGTTCGCTCTGGTTAGCGACATCAAAAAGACATAGTGGTCCCGATTAGTAAGCCATGTCCGGAAAACTTGGTGGATCTTTTTAGTACCCGCTGTCCATATTACAACATACATACTAAGTGATTTCCCTGAGTGGCCACTTCGTGGTTCCTTTTATTAAACAGTCGCCAGTTGTCATCGGAACGACTAAATTGTTTCATTTACTGAGCGCTTTCAGAAGAGTGTGTGTTCATTTCCTTTAGTGGACGCCATTTAAAACACCGTGTTAGTGGGTAAAGTAAACGATTTATTGAATCAGTGCTGTGACCAATTTCTCAGTATCCTCAAGTGTGAACATTTCGTTTTAGGTGTGTACCTGGTTGAACGGTAGAGGGTGAGTAATCAAAGTGGGTCTGTTTTTTCGTCGTGTAGCAGGGTCGCCGGATACAACTGGCAAAGTATACACTATTACGAAGCTAAATACATAAGTATAGCTTAAAGTCAATATGATAAACTTACAAAGCCCCGAAATAGGTTTAGAATTTTCGGGCTTCGATTCCGTGAAAAACTTATCTGGGTTTGCGGATACAGGTCTATAGGCGGTGAACGAGCCTTAAATATTCGCGAGTACGCGAGAACTTGTTATATATCATTGGAAAGCCCTGGTAAAGATACATGGAACGGGCCCATTAGTTTGCGGATACCTCGTTTACTTATTGGGAAAATTCACAAAAGCTGGAGAGGGTGCATGAAAAATGGGCCAAAATGACGTCATTTTGCCCCATAACTTTTCCCCACGGAAAAATTCAAAAATCGGGCTCCGTCACTACACCTAAATCGACCGTTGCGGTTCGAATGAGCTATCTTGCATCAAAATCGGCCCAACCATTATCGAGATCCAGGTGCGACACACACAGACAGGACCTCCTCAAACCCGCCCCTCCAGAGCCAAAATTGAAAATTCTCGTTCCACTCAAATTCAGCAAGTTGTCCCTTACAACTTACGCTAGACAACCCTATAAAACCTCTTTTATCTTTAGCGTATTTCCAAATTGATGTTCATTTCAAAACACCTGTTGTCTTTTAGTCTAAAATAAACCGCTGGTTTGCTTGCTTAGAATTGGCAGGATATCCACGCTATAGCAGAAAACAATGCTTATAACAGATGACTCTTTGAGATTTAAAAAAGACCGAACTATACAGTAGAGGTGGGAATGAGCCGAATTTTTCAAGCTTTATTCGGCTGAACTATAATTTTACCAGTCTCGGCTAGGGCGGGCTTCCTGATAAATTTGCTCGGCTCGACACTGTCAACATCCAGCTCGGCTCGTTACCAATTTGTCCCGGCTTGGCTCGAAAAGCCGAGAATCGAAATTGGCCGTGGATGACGTGTATCTACAAATGGGTGTGATCTAACATTATATGACTGGCTAGCTTATTCTCTGAGGCAATATGTTTTCGCAACCAATTAATTTTACATTCAGGGTAGGCCAATCCTACAAAATTGTGAGGAAGAATAATGCCGACAGCTAATGCCATGGTTGGATGGCAGTATCAAATATCAGATAAAAAGTGGAAATAACGTTACACTCACTGAACTGTATAGCAATCTTGAGATTTGCTGACTTAATGGCCGTGGCACGTTGTGGGAGATACTACAAACGTGTTAGCCCACCCATGTTTTCCACAACCGGCTTAGACTCGAACCAATTTCATGATTTGCAAAAATCGCACGGGACCCTTGCTAACTACCAAACCAAGACTCCGTCAGATTTGAATAATCGTTATAGCTTTCCACAGCAATGTCAGTGTTCCTAGGAAGGTCCGACCATGGCAACTATGTTGCATTGCAACGAAATTGTGGACGCACTATTTGCGTGACACTGCAAAAGTCGTTGTTGGAACGTATTACGTCGTAAAGCGGATTTATCATAACCAGTTTTTTTTGTTTTTAAAAAGAATTCGATCGCATTATATAAGTAGCTACAAATATTAAAAATGATACGATCTTGAATAACCAGTATAAACGTGAAGCCATCAAAAATGAAATGGAGATAGAGCATCTAAAGTTTGAATTACAAGACTATGTAATATGCTGTGCTGCGTTGTAAGGCAAATCAAAAAATATTTGAACACGGTAAACAACGCTTTTACCATTGGGCTTACCTTATAGTGCCAACCTTTATTTCAGAAAAAGTAGTTTTCAACTCTCTAACCACTGGATTCAAATACAAAATTACCCGCATACTATGTTTTGTTGTAGGTAAGAGTAGTATTAAGTTTTGTCATAGCTGTTTTTGTTAGGACGATTATTTTTGATGTCACCCCAAAATACCTTCGAAAATTTACCGGGGGCGCTACCAAGCATAAACCTGGCGGAGCCTCCGAAATCTGAGGTGTAGGAAGCTAGAATATGCTAGTGGCCCTTTGAAGCGGCATGAAAATAATTATCAAAAATTTTCAGAGGTTGGTGTGAGATGCTTTGGATACGTGAATTCGAATCTAGTTCTCGACCCGTGGTCAGTTTTTACTTAATGTGAAAAATTAAAACAGTCAGTGAGACGCTTAATTACACTAAGAACATAATCGTTTGTGTTACCGCACCGTTGTTACACGATTTTTCGGATGAAACGATGGCGAGCGCGTTTAGGCCGTTGCTCACTGCAAACAAAGTTGTTTTATTTGGTTGCAAGCAAAGTTGTTTTATTTGGTTTCAAACAAAGTTGTTTTATTTGGCTTGTAAACGGTTTTACTTACACTGTCTTGATCTGACATAATTCGTTAATCCTGTGAAGACTGAAGATCATGATGTGTCGTCTGCCTAATAGAAGCTCGTTTATTTTATTAAATGAGCTTTTAGGCATGGTAGGTTGTGTTGATTATACTCTATGAAAATAATTTCTATCATTACTTTTCGTTAACCACACTTGGATGATGACTAAATCACTGCTAGATTTTTGTTAAAAAAATCGTCTTTCTGTGGCACAGTATTGCATTATCGGTGGACTAATATGATCAATACAGGTTCGTTTTTGCGGTTTTTTAGTTTAATGTTTTTTGATGTCCGACAACGGAATATAATTAGCTTTATAACTGAAAATGTATAACTCTGAAAACCTTGTATGCAGGATCTATGCCATGAGCATGAGTGGTACATGCTTCACGATCGACAGGAAGAAGAAATGGAAACGAGCGACGGCGAAGGTGATAATGGTGTCCAAACCGGCGGCACTGAGTTGCAGAGTGACGATACGCCAACTGCTGGACCAGACGTGAAACGTGCAAAATCGAGTGCAGAAGATCGAAAACTTCAAGATTCACTGGATGTGATGTCTGAAGTACAGATCAGTAAGTTAACGCCACCGGTTCATTTTGCTTCGATTGTATTCGAGTTGGCAATAGATTGTCCACTTTAAAACTTAAAGGGGAATAAATTAGATTTTGTCTCCAAAAATTAAAATTATTGGGTTTTGATTGCGCCAGCAAAATTAATAGTTGCGCGCAATTTATTGGTACCCATAAATTTTTAAAATACTGGGTAATTACTATGTATCACGACCAGAACCTAGAAAATTACGGAATGCTTTGTATTTTGCAACATTCGCAAATTTAAACGTTGTGGGTTGCATGTAACATCGACAAATTTTTTGGAAAAAAATTATGCCCCACTTTTGCGTACACTGCAGAAGATTGAAAACTTCAAGATCCCTTGGATCATTGTGATGTCTGAAGTACAGATAACTAAAGCAAAGTGGTGGTTCTTTTGATTCGACAGCGCTCTAGTTGGAAACACCGCACGGAATTTTTCTTCCTAGGGTTTTAGTATATAAAGTTAGTTGCAGTGTACTGGGTCATTTGAAGGCGGAGCTTGTGCTGTGTATTTATCTTGCTTAACGATGCAGTGTTAAGTTTTGTGTACACAGCAGCTATAAAATTCGCGCTATTAATATTTTATATTATTTTAATATATGTAATGCACTCAACCACGCTTTTATTATCCGTCATTGTTACAGTATTGCTCAGTATTGTAATAAAGCGAAATAGCGTCACAATCGGAGGTAGTCGTTTTATTAGTATCTATATTTCATTCTTCAATGTAAATATTTTTCCGCGGTATAGGATCATTTCGCTACCGCATTGTTTTTATACAACATTATTCATCACAGCAGAGTTATGAATAACAATCGAACATTATGCAAAACTATGTACAACCTAGCTTTGCGCTGCCACAACAATAGAACCGCTATTCTTGTACTACGAAGACCAAGACAAACCATACGAAGCTACGATATATTTCCTGGGTGACCTTGCCTAGAATTGTTTCTGTCATGTGAATGTTTCTGACTTACCTAGAAATGTTGAAACTGACACGTTTCTACTGCAAAATTGCTGCATGGCGTGAATAGTACGGCTAATAAAATTATTTTCTCCTTAACCAATAATAATATTTTTTTTCAATAAACTGTTACTGGTATGCTGGAACAGTGTTTTTTGTTTATAGTACGTCATCTTTTTAATATTTAAAGCACTGCACCAGAGAAGGAATTGGCCGATATGTGTTTTGAGTCATAATCAGTGCGACATATGCTATTGTCGTTTGTACGTAATCTCAGAATGTGTTGCAGATTTGGATCAGTATTAATGTTGGATTCCATCATACGTTGCATATGTAAACTACTAATTCCGTCTTACTAGTCCTGTTTTTGTGCGTTGGATGTTTAGGCAAAATCAGTTTGTTGGTCGAGCTTTATGCACATTTTTTCAAACGTAGACATTTTATTTTGTCAATTGAACCTGGGGTAAGTTTTGAAAGGTCTGGTTTTTCTATGAGTGGAAATATTTCCAAAGGCATGATTCAGAGGTCCCTTGTTCGGAACAAGAGTGATCGCCGAATTTTGTTAGGGGAGGGATAAAATTAAATCTTAGGTTATAAAATCTGTGAGTATTCTTAATTCAGGAGTTTTCGGTGTAACGCGCCGGAATAATTCATAATTTGCCGCAGAAGTATTGACGGCTCTGATTTTGAACAATTCTTAGTCCAATTAGTTATTTTTAGTTACGGAATGTTATTTTTAGTTACGGAATGTTATTTTTGGATAAAATACTGGTAATTATTAGTGTCATCTTTGTGTGAATTTGCAGGGATGAATCGAAAATTTGCCAAGAGGTATTGAACTTATGAGATCTCAAAATTTTGTCAAGGGTGCACAATCCACATTGTTCCCTTTTTCAGCAAGGGAAACTGAAAAATGTCAGTCGGATCCACCAATCCGTATCCCAAATTTTGAGAAACCAAGTTGTGAAATCACAGTTCATTATGAGAGATGTAGAGGAAAATACATAGCACTCAGCTTTATGCTTTGGTTCTGTTGTTTTAATTTCAGAAGCCTTAGCGGAAGCGGAAAAAACGGTTAGGTCTGTGACTAGCGAAAATGATGCCCTCAAAGCCCGACTGGAATCATTGCAACGAGAAGTAGGTGCCGATCTTTGTCCCACTTGTTTTTTTAAGGTTTATTGTTTTAATAACGGTGAACATTGCTGTATTTTAGCTTTTGCGCTAGTATGAAACTGGCTTCTCAAAATTGGGAGAGGGGCTTCTCGGCTTATGTCTGTCAAAATGTATAATTCATGTCGTATTGAACGTCGTACATATGTATGGTTCGTGAACACTCTTGTGTTATACCGTATGTAATCATGGTTCCGTCGGGTTCCACTGCAACTGTGGTATTTATAGAGGACATTAATTATTTTTTTGTTGTTGCAGAATATAAAGCTGAAAATGGATTCCCATGTCAGAGAACAAGATGCGGTTACAGCCGTCGCTGTGGGTAAGGCGAAAGGATCCAAAGAAGCAGACCATGGCGATAGCATCAACGCTAAGGGCGCGGGAGCATCTGAAATTAACGACAAAACTATTGGTCATGCGGAGTACGAAGCAAAGCTACGCGAAATAGCAACCTTGAAAGAGTCTCTGAATTCTGTAAAAACTGTAAGTTCATGGATAAAAAGATTAGTCACTTATAGCACAATAAAGCCGTCATAATTGAACACAAAATAAATGGACTGTATGACCAATATGGTGGGAAACTAGCAGGTTGGAATTAGCTAGGAAATGGTGGGAGACTATGGTGAGAAATGTTGTAGAAAAAATTAAGTGATATATCTGGTTCCGTCTATTCCGGAACGGATGCAAATAATGTTGAAATGGTGAATACTTGGGTTGATATAGACTCGATGAACTGTCACAGCAGAAGAAATATACGTAGTGCATTACTTTTATACACGGATTACAATTGGAATATTTGTGTATGAGGCTTACTGGAACTTAATAGCGATGAACGTAAGTCAGACGAGTACAAAACTGTTTGAGCTACTGTGATTTGAACGACCGCAAGCAAGCATGTTTGGCAAGCAAGTAAAACATTAATAGCAAGTCAACTTTTTATGATTCTGTTTAAATGGTGTAATTTTAAGTTGTTGAATTCTGAGTGTAGTGACGGAAACCAGCGAAGCGTATAATTGTTACCAGCCGGATAGTGGTGAAATTTAACATCATTATTAATTGGGTATTTAGGATGACACTTATAGCTTTGGCTGAGCGGATTGAATCTCGAGAGAGCTCATTTCAAAGCTTGAAATATTTATTTAGTTTGGCCCGAAACTCAATTCCGACATGCTATCCTCGAAAAGGCGGACAGACAGGGGATATGTAGGTTTGCGAATTGGTCTGTAAAATCACATTACAATACCGGTGTAGATATCGGAGTCAAATTGGGCTCACTTTGTATAGCAGACAAGGCTTTAAAGGCAGTATAATGCTTTCCTACGCGGGTCTTTTAGAATTTGGGGTTTGGATCAAAAGGAGTTTTTAAATGGGCCTATGGTATTCGTAATACACGGAAACGGCAACATTCTATAACTGCTCGAGCGATACATGTGTTTTGGTGTCATTTCGTAGAGCAATTTATTTTCTATATACAGGCACACTATGAATCCATAAATGCGCAATAAACATATCTCCTAAGCTATTCAAGCAACAATCTTTATCCTGGCTTACTTTGTCAATTTATACTCAATTTAACCGTGTACACATCAGTAAATAACATTCAACAGTCAGAATTCGCTACCTTGGCGATAAGACAAGCTACTGGTATACCGAACTTTTATGTAGAATCATAGGTACTGCGTACACGGAGTGAAGCGATTCTGGGTGATACAATGTACTTATTTAGATCATTTATTATTTACCTAGATTCTTTTGATACATTTGAAGAACTTAAGGCTATAGAATTATTTAACTGAACATTGGAAGTATGTTTTTATTTAAAATCACGTTAATGTGTCATTCGGCTTCATCCCGTTATACTACATTAGGAGGCACATATTCCAATTAAAACGTTTACCGATGATGAGGTTGCCTGCAAATCGTTGTACAAAACACAACCATCTATCACAGTCAATCATTTATACGGAATCCGTTTCAGGCGACAGGAATCTGCGAACGCATTGCATGTCTATGTCATCTTGCCACTGTAGGCCGGTTGTTGCTGCTTGTCGTTGTATTTGTGCTAGCAGAATTTGCCTGGAGACCCTTGGAAATGAAATGTGTAGCACGTGGCCAGCCCCATAATCCCTTGTCGCTTGACAATATTATGCGGCAACTGGATCGTGTATGCCGTGGCGTTTATGCAAGTCACCGTTGCGAACGCATCTAAGAATGACATGCGCAAATTTCGGCAGGATTTTCCGTATTCCAACATGTGTAATTATATTCATGGGAATGGTGAGGGGCCCGATTTGACACGCACGCAACACCATCGGCCTGGCATCTGCCATGTAATGGTCTTTCTAAATGTCCTATCGTGACAAACGTGGTTGCATTAAGCGAATGCAGCATGTGCCTTTGCGATATGTTCTGCGACCTAGCTGGCTACATCTCCATTATTGGATATGGCGATTCCGATGTACTGGAAGCATGATACCCTCTGCAGTGGAATGGCGTAGAGAGTGATTGGCCCGGCCTATTTATCCTTTGACGATAAAACTTAGGATATGCGCTGATGCCCAGTTATGTCTGACTGTTATATCCCCCATTGGGAGGCCTTTTCTGCAGTTTTTGAAATGAATATGGTAGCAGTGCTATGCCATCGGCAAACATAAGATCGTTGAGTGTTTGACTGTTTCCAAAAATGATGCTATCATTGTAGTGGTACGCCGCGACGGCGAGTACGTAATCTATTGCCTCGTTGAACGTTAACAAAAACAAGGAGATTGTATCTCGACGGACATCGATCTTTACCTGAAACTCGCGAGAAAGCCAACCCTTACCCAACTAACATGTAGGTTACCTTATAGTAGTAATCGAATCATGTTGAGAAGCTTCGCAGGGATGCAGTGGCAGCTCAGCAGAAACTCTTGGCCCACACGAAGCATAGAAAATAATATGCTGACAGCCTGAATTCTGATCTGCTTTTGAAGACCAAATGCTTGATCAACGCAACTGCGACCGGCTCGGTTGTACGTACAGTACCCGCCAGAAATGATTGCCGCTCGTTCGCGACTCGCTTCAAACTCGCTCGAAATAAATTTGGTCTAAAAATAGAATTTATCATTAATTTAAATAGTTTCGAAATCTCGAGCGAGCCAGTCGCTCGCACGAAATGCGATGTTGATTTCTGGCACTTACTTCTGCTCCGCTTGTAGTATAATACACTTAGTAGTCCTTTAATGCTATGTATTTCTATACACATTGTTTGATAAATACTTATTTCGTTTGAATGTCTGTTTTGTGTTTTGTCTGGTTTTAGGAATTGCAAAATGTCAAGGATACATTGCAGCAACGGGACGTCGAAATTAAAATGGTAAGTCTTGAATATGCTCCATCAATAACGTTTTTAAAGCGTTTGCTTAAGGGGACTTAGATATTGTTGCACTTCGGTTAATTGTCTATGCTTTTAAGGGCTATTCATGAATGTCAGAGTTAACGTCTTCTTAGAGACCTTTTCCAGAATATCAGAGTTCACCGTTTCCTAGAGAACGCGACGAAAAAGTTTTATAGTTGTCCTTATACTGGTTCGTATCTATGTGGCTCCTCACATGTTCGTATCTATGTGGCTCCTCACACAACCTTTATGCTAATTGCACTCAGTATTTTTATAGAAGGTTTTACTCAAGTATGCCGAAGTTCTCTTCATTTGGACTCTCTAAATTGGCTTCTTGTACTTATTGGTTCACAGGCTGATATCACTCACCGCTATGTTCGTGGTGCTTGCAAAAACGAGTCTTGTGTTAGTGCCGCATGGCAATATTCTATTTCAAGGAGCTTCCATTTGAAAAAAGATAGTGCTATTGAAGTGAAGCTTATTTAAAAAAAGTACTTGTGTGAGAATTTAATGTTATATATGTTTAATGGAGAGTTTACATTATGCGTGAGTAAACTTAACGTGAGCCCACCATCCATCCTATTTTGTAATTACCGATATCGAATCGCAAACACTTGTTACGGAAAAAGGCTGAATTTTATTCGGTTTTTCGCTGACCGAAAATTGGCAAAATCAAATTCAAGTGCCAGAAATCAAACCATGTGTTCAAACTCAATTTCGGTGTTTTCAATTTGCAGAAATTCAGTTCTCTAATGCTTAATCATGAATAATCTAAAATAAATAATTTGCATAATATATTTGGATTATTTCATTATTTAAATATTAATGGGAATAAATTTAATGCAAAAGTTAAGTCACAATCAAATCGATTCTATAATTAAGCTCTCGGTGTTTGCGAACAAATAAACCGGTTTAGTTCAAATTCGACCAATTTTCGCTCTCAAAAATTAAGGCAATTTTACTTGAATTTGGCGAATACAAAATGGCTAAATTTCAATCGCGAGCGCTGTGTTCGCGAACAGTTTTATGCCGAATTTCAATTGACCCAATAGCGTTCCTTAACAATAAATTTCTATGCAAAATTACAAAATAAGATGGTTTCTGGACCTTAAATTTACTCGCGAATTATAAAACATCCACTATTTGTACAAATAAATAAATAACTTTGGCAAAATGGGTGTCACTTTTTGAGGGACCGAGTATTGAACGGCCGGCGTTGCAACATTGCGCGAGCACCGTTTTATGTTTTGTGGTTACACAATGTATAGCGTTATTGATTGATATGTTACAGCGTATTAATTGCTGATTCACAGAATAATGCGCCCATCTACTCGAAAATTTTGATTACACACGACATGTCGTATGTAACACTGGTACATAGACCACTACGGAATGAAGCTAATACTGCCAGTATATTTTGGTTATAGAGATATGTACGATTGCTTTGGCGTACTTCCGGTCCAACGGGTTTTTAAAAACTCGTTTGACAATGGTGCCCCCTCCAGTTCATAGTGGTACACCCCTGCAGTTTGATATCGTTGCGCCCTCCAGTTTGATATTGGCACCCTTCCAGTTTGACATTGGTGCTCTTCCTGTTTTATATTTCGATTCTGATATTTGTGCCCTTTTCCAGTTTTTTATATTGGCCTCCTCTAGTTTGATATTATTATTGACTGAAACATTATTTCTAATAATAAGTAGTGTCGTTGACTTAAGTCGTAGCGTTATGTATCATTGTAATGTATGATTTTTACAGCCTCATTCTAGTTGCGCTGAAATGCACTTAAAATTTATTGCGAATATATTTTGCACCACATATACGAAGCAATTGTTTGCTCCAATTTCTACTTTACATTATATAAATTAACCAAAAACATTAAATTTAATATCAATACAAACAAACTGTTGCAATGCAAAACACGTAATATTATCCGCTATTAATGAAGGTGTTTAAATTTGAAATGCAATTATAATATTGAATGTGGTACAAAAATTCATGGAAGTAGTGATAGTGAAAAGGATGTATATAATTTCATGTCAAAGTTTGCCTCCAATTTCATCCAAGCTATCCAACATAGCTTTAATTGAAAGAGTCATTTGGATCTGTTTACATTTCCAATGGGATATTTACAGTATAGATTAAGTGAGGCAACAATAGCCAAGTTATAAATTACAACAGCAAATATTGCACTGTTTTGACAACGTATAGTTAGTCTCGGTTTCGCTTAAAAAGCGTTTATGCATGATGTCAAAAATATATATACCGGCTAATGTAACGTAAGCTAAATCCATCTACTCGTTATCGAGTTCGCTTCCGGATAAAGGTGTTGACGGAAGGAAAATAGGGTAGACTTGCGCAATTGTTTAGAACATAATTTATTGTTAAAATTTACTTACAAGAGTGCTAAAATTTTCGTGAGCCTTGGGGACGCCGAGGGGAGAATATGGCTTAGGAGGGTATCCGATTTGACATAACGTCGCAATCAACACACGTTTAGATAAAATCAGGGGAAGTCTCTACTCACGCTAATAAAACCGTCATTGTGTAAATTTTGCACAAATTGCCACTTTCACTGTATTAATATAGAATTATTCACTTTATCCTTAACGCGGCTGCATATTGACAATGAATTTATTTATAAAACTGTTGAAATTCCATTATATCACGATAATTTGTTCGATACATCAAAAATACATAACTAACTTGCCCACCGCTATATATTTTAGTTTAACACAAACATTTTCATGGTTCAAACGCTGTATTCAAATAAAATATTACCTATTACGTGATGATAGTTTTAAAGTTTCGGCCAAAAATATACCCTAAACCGCTCTGACAACCTCTGTTATCCGAGGACCTCCACCCCTAAGTCGACGGACCTTGGGCAACCATGATCTAGGCTGTGCACAGAATATAAATTTCATGTTATTTGTTTATCTAAGAAACCCATCAGTTAACTTCTTAAGCACCAATATCAAACTGGAGGGAACCAATATCAAACTGGACAGGGCCACCAATATCAAAATGGATTGGAGTTTCGTAGAGTTCTATGTACCAGGGTTACATACGACATGGCGTATGTAACGCTGGTTACATACTACATGTCGTATGTAACACTGGTTACATACGACATGTCGTATGTAACGCTGGTTACATACTATGTGGTATGTAACATTGGTTACGTACGACTTGTCGTATGTAACCAATTAACCAATGTTACGTACGACATTGTCGTATGTAACACAGCTACGTACGACATGTCGTATGTAACAAAAATTTTCGAGTAGATGGACGCATTATTCTGTGAATCACCAATAACAATCATTGATTTTTAATAGAATTACGTGTTTGCCCTTGATACAATCACATTTTTATTGTAATGGGAACTGTTGAAATCTTATAGAGGTCAGATGGTTTTGACTATATGGGGTGTTTGGTGTTATTTTGTAGAGCAATTCATTATAGAGAAAATTGTATGCTGCTGTTGTCACTATTTACACTGCAGAGTTGGGTCAAAGCGGTTTTTTCACATGCCCTTCAGACCCAGCATACATGAAAATGGTAATATTTTCGTAACTGCTAGACCTATATTAAGTGTATTTGGTGTCATTTTGTAGAGCAATCCATGATTCATTTTGTAATTTGATGTTCAGTATAGCTGTGTAAAATATACAGCTCTTGCTGTACCTGATTCCGGGCCTGTTAGAAACTCGGCCAATTTGCTAGCACGTATAGCAGAGTTCGTGGCATTTCATCAGTGAATTGATCACGATAGAGAGTTACGGTTTGTGCTTTATTGAGTATAATTTATCTTTCAGGATCTGCTTCGTTATAGCCTCTAGTAGGTGTGCAAAAATTCTCGATCAGACATTCACACACGGACTTATGTCGGAATATTTTATGTACCTAAAACATGAATTAATAACGATCTAATCAATGTCTTAATAGCCCATAATAAAATGGTGTGGTAAAGCATGACGTTTAGCAATGCTTAACCTTCGTGTAATGCATAGAATTGGACCAAATGACCATAAACTGAATTATTTGTATCTGTGTTCTTGAACTTGAAAACGTACCTTCGTTCTATCAAACGTATAGCTATGTATAAGGACAAAAAGGTACTGTTACATCACATAAGTATGAGATATTTGCTTATTATTTCTTTATACTCTGAGCATTCGCAATATCTGCATCGATGCTATTTTTAACAGAGCGTAAGCACTGTGGAAACGTAATCCTATAATTACTGGTGAAATTAAATAACGGAGTTTTACTATAAAAACCAGGGTTTCTCTTTTTCAAATAACCATTTTAGGAAGTTTTTTTATAACTTGTAGTTTTTAGTTATTGATACGATGTCGCACATGGCCAATTTGCCAATAATTTTATAAAATTTAATTCAAAATAGCAAAATTGGTAACTCAGTTTTTTGACCTATTGCTCCCCCTTATGTTGTTCCTCCTGGGTAGTCAAAGAGAAGCTTCCAGGGTCGTGCTCAGGCTAAGAAAGGCTTAACGACCCAGTTGACGCGTAATCATTCAAAATTATCTAACGAATGAATTTATTACAATATTATTCAGTTAGTAATAAATTTATTGTGAAGATAGTTGCGCGATGATGGTTAGAGGGGCTTTGTATGTCTCCGGACTTTCTGAACGCGATGAAAATGGCTGTATTTGCCTGATATGCATCCGAGAAGGCAGCATCCGATAAAGCAGGCTGTTCGTGAATACAGTGTGAAAACGGCCATCGAATCTCTGATTTTTCTTGAAAACTATGGCTTGTACGTTTCGATGTTTTCTTGCAGGTGCTTTGCTTGGCTTTCATGTGTGGTGAAAATATCGGAAGCTATATTTTGCCTAGGAGTTTTGTCGACACGTTACTACATATGAAACTATTCTGCACTATGCATGCTCATATATGTAATAATGATATTGTAACGTTGAATGTGAATTAGAGTTACAATCAGAAAGAAACTGCACATAAAATCGAACGCATACGAAATGCAACGATATCGCAATTGATCGATGGTCGTTTAAACGAAATTCGTTAAATTAGGCGCAAAAATATTTTTTTTTGTTTTAATGCGATCGAACTTTGTTAAATTATTCGTAAAACGATCGATTCTCATTTAAAGGAAAATGATCGAAATCCAACTAAACTTCGTTCAATTTTTGATAACCTAACTTTGATTGCAACTATACCTCCCGTTGAGGATAAACTAGCCGGAGCGGTTCTATTTCCGTTCTCTGTGTGGGTAACTAGACTTCATATATAGATTTTAAAATTAATATATAGGAGTCGCCGAACCAATCTAGTAAGCAGTACAATCATTGAGTAAATGTATACAATAAACAGACACAATTTCGTTGTTAGGCGTCTAAGAGCAATTATTATTGTATCAGCGTCTGGACGCAATAAATTACGACCTTCTGTGTCTGCGTCTTCCCGCATTTAGACGCAACTGTATTGCGCAGCCTGCTTATATTGTGCTTGTTGCTATGGTTGAAATTAACCTGTTGACGTGTAAAACGGCACATTGGGCAAATTCCAAGTATTTAAACCATACCGTGTCATTACAGGTTTAAGGTCGGGCAACAAGTGCGATTTAGCTAATCTCGTGGTTTTGCTGAGTTTAAGTACATTTATAGCAATGTTTGCAATACACACCATTGTGTTAAATTTAGTTTGGAAAAGTATTTCATTGACATACCGCAATTTTTTTTAATAAATACGATGCTGAAAGGGCTGGTAAATCCAAAATCTATGTGTTAGCGAAAGTTTATTTGAAATTTTTATTTAAGTTTTATTTTATCACAAAAGCTACAACAACTGTAAATTATGCATGACCCTCATATGTAATGTTTCCTAATATCTTATATGCTTATATGCAGTACTCGCATTGCGAAAGTATTAAAATTAATAATAAATTTTTGTTTTATTGATAACTGTTTTCTAGATAATTATAACTTTCGTGACCAGTCAGACCAGGGCATCAAAATTACAGTACTCGCCAGAAACGAGTGCCGTTCGCTCGACGTTGGTTCGATAAATTAAGAACATTGTGCGAAAGTGTTTGAATTTTGTTTGAGACATGTTCGAGATTTTGGCGCGGTTTTTAGATTTGTTCGAGACGTGCTAGAAGTTTGTTCGAAAAGCGTTCGAGTATTGTTCCAGAATATAAAAATTTTGTACTGATTTTTATTCGATGTTCGTTCGTTCGAAAGATGACAATCATTTTTGGCGAATACTATAAGTTGGAGTTGCCAAAGGCCATCTTGTAGTTGAAAAATCCGTCAGTATTTTGTTTATTTTTGTGTTGTTTAGCTTAACGATTCATTCCACGATCTGAAAAAGCCAAAAACAGAACAGCCTGATAGCAGCAGTGTAATAACCGGCGTAGTGCGAAGCCAGTCAAATGCGTCGGCTGACAGTGGGGGAGACGTAGGTTTTGCCACTTCCGGAGGCCGGAATGTGGTATTAGCCGGCGGCGCTGACGAATCAAAAATGATTGGTAAGGGAACTAAACTGTTTCTAAATATATTTTAATTGTTTATACTATTTTTGGTGTGATCTTATATAATATGTAAACCGTAAACACGTGGTAATCTCTGAAAGATATCATATTCATCATTTTTAGAAAAAAAACAGAAAAGCAATAGCATTTATCTGCTGCAGTCACGATCAATGTTAAATGCGCATAAAATTTAACGAAAAATAATTGAAACCGGCCAGCTTGCTGTAGAACAATATTTCGTTTTATCGAAATTCGTTGCATTAAACGCAAACAAACATTTTTTGTTAATCAATTTTGTCTCATTTTAACGTTTTACGAATTACGTTGAAGTAATCGTAAACGATGGATTCTTGTTTAAACGAATACGATCGAAATCAGCGAAAATTCGGTCCATTTTATAGCACTCAACGCTTCGCGAAACTATCAGAGTTATACCAGGGGGCATGATTTGGATGACCCCAGTTAATATAGAAACTAGTGAAACTAGCTTGCTAGCCAGAATTCGAGTGGTGAGAACAATCCCCCGAAGTCTGTTGTAGAAAGCACACAAACAAAGCCTACACACAGTACGCAGGTGCAGCATTATATAAACCGTGAATGATGAGTCATAGTTACGCCCGCCTCTTTTGATAGCCAACGTATGCAGTAGACAAGACATCATACAACGAGTACAAAAACAAAAATATAGTTTTTAGTTCGAAAATACATTCACGGTAGTAAAACTGCGTGAAAATTTTTGAATATTTAGTATTTTTAACCAAAATTTATCCTCCTCCCACTTTTAATCTTCTCTTGAGAATGAACATGGCCCCCTCTAAGTCCCCCCTTTTCGTAGGACTGTGGACAGGTCAGGCCTTCAGAAATACACATCATTGTTGATGTCCTGCACGCACATGATCAAACAAATGAAAACGCACATTTTGGAATCGGGTTCGTTCACCGTAAAACATATGAACTCCATGAAAAGACATACTATAGTCATATTAGACTCTAGACAGCAAAATCAATGTATCATATCGCATTGATAATAGGCACTCAAGGCGGCCAGGGAGTGGTCGTACAAAAAATTTGTGATCATCAAAGTACTGGATCTCGACAACTGAGGTTGCTGCATTTTTCAACAGATATGGACTGCGAAAGACTGGTACCCATATAACCGGATTTTGCAAAGAACCCTTTGTTTTTTGCCATTTTGAACCGGAAGATGGGGTCGAAGCTGCGCCTTCAACTAAAAGGCACATCTTCATCACTTTTGTTATCGAACAAAAAATTTGACGAAATTCGTCCATTCGGAAATGAGTTAGGAATGACAGCGACAGGCAAGAAAACTTTTGACGATCTTTCCTTATATCGCCCTCAGTTAAAACATTGGTAGGTTCCCTCGTTCCAATCGGACAAAAACAGGGCCATATTTACCCGTTATCGCGCGTAGTTAATGGCTGAGCCGAATTGGCGCAAATTTTTAAAGGATACTTGCGCACATGTGAGAGTATACTTATCCACAGTGGAAATATTACTGCGATATCTGCTTTGCCGATCTCTGTTTCCCCAACTTTTCGACCCGCACGAAACGAGGTTTACAGTGGTAACTGGAGCTCCTCGCAATCAGTCACTTTCGCATATATGCAACTCAGTTTACCGACCCCGGAAAAATGAAAAAGGGTCACTCTGGCGCACGATACACCAATTCTCTACCGATTGAGCCACTGGGCCTGTTACATTGTTAAGTAAATGATCCATTATAGCGTATGTTGCAATATTTCTTCACGTTCATCCGTTTGGTGCAAGCATCGAATACATTCGTTCTTATATCAACTGTATCGTGCCGGGGATTCGATCGTCGACACTGGAGATGTTACTTGAACGTTATCCTGATGTATTTCGGTATGATTTTTTAGCAGTCGACATTTTTTTGTGAAACACGCTGCCGTTATTAATAAACAGTCGTTCAAAGTGAAGTAGAAACGATGTAGGTGTTTGAGCGAAAGTACATATTATATGGACATGCAGGGTCTGATACCGAACGAAATTTTCATGGTATTGCTACCTAAAATAGACCTCTCATAACCATGATTCTTGAGTGTGTTTTTGTAGCGCTTTGAGACTCTGGTAGATTGACGAGCGATTTTCTCAATATGCGTCTTTTTATGTTATTTTGCTCTTTATTCGAAATTAAATAAGCGATTACTTTTTGATTTATCGTTGATCTGTTTTGTCTTGTATTGAATATTGTTTTGGAATGTCCTCTACGGTTTGCTTTATAATTTTTACAGTGACTTTTCCTTTGTTTGGTGTCTCAATTTAAAAGTTTTGCTCGTTTTTCTTTATTGTTTGCCGTTTTTTTTTCATTTATCAACTTTTACTGTAGTTGGGAATTTGCCGATCTAGGCGCTTAGTATGTTTGGTATATACATTAATTAAAAAAATTAGTATAACTCAATTAGAAACGGTGTGAACTAACGCGATACACTTCATTATTTTTTAAGATTTGTAACGGTAACAGCGCAAATTCTGATGATATGATAATTATATTCGTTGCTGTTCAGCAGTAAGTTATTCCTTGTCTCTTAAAATGATTGGTATGCAGCAAGTAGTATTTGGTCAAATAAGTTAATACAGGGATATTTCTGTACAATGGCGGTTATTTTTTCATTTTGTTTCATAATTTTTTTGGGAAAACTTTTTACAAATCTCGCCGTGCAGATATCCAAACGATGTGAAACCGGGATTGCTGGAGCAAACTGTATTCATTTTACTTGTATCTCCACGAATATCGCAGGGATACAGCGTGAATGTTGTGTATAAATCAAATCATATTTTGTTGTAGGATGAGAACCATGGGTGTCGGAGCAAGTATCGAGCGTAAATGGACGTTTTGCGGGTTCGAAAGTTCGAGCGCCGACAGTTCTAGCGATACCATCAATAGAGAACGCTAAACCAGTACGGTTTTGGAATGTCTGGATGTTTTACCGGTTTTTTTAGAATTCGAAACATTAATAAATATTGGGGAGGTGCCATTTTTTATCAGCGGACTGAAATATAATGACACCCGTTTGGGTGATAAACGTAGCACTCTGCGAATCCAGTGGTTACGAGTTTGCCACTACTGATTGCAGCCTATGTATATGGCATCACTTAATCTTTATATCGTCGTATTCAATGCATAATTCCTCGACAACACTATAGTTTTTTTAGTTAAGTAACGATATTGAAATTGTTGATGTATAAAATCTAACGTAATTTATGCGTATATTTACCATAGGGTGTCAAAGGTCCGTCAGGGGAAGGTAGACTGTCAGTGGGGGAGTCCTCAGGTGGGTAGGAGTAGAGCTCACGCCGACGTCCTTCATTGTTATGAATTCTAATCCAATTTTTGCTAAATTCTGCTAAAATTTTCCGACGGGTGGAGTGAGATAAATATGGCTTGAAGTGGGACCGACCCTTAGGAAGGGTAACCCCTACCTTTGACTTTTCCGACACCTGTGATATATACATATGAACTTGTAGACTAAGTGTTCTTTGCTATTTTTGTATATATTTGGTCGTTAAGTGTTTGCCAAAATATTCTCCAATATGTAACCATAGATATTGAACATAGTTATACTCAGTTTGGATGCAACAGTGCTTCGTGATATCCTAAAATTAACCGATTGGTCTTCTCTATATGAAGGAAAACATTATACTACACATACTCCACATAATATCGCAAATTACCACCATTCTAAAAAGTTAAAAATTAAACATAAAAAATAAGTTTGCAATAAAATTATATTTATTGATTGCTCGATTTATTTGGTACGGAAATATATGTAGCAATAGGTTTTCGTATACTAGCTGTCACGCTCGGTTCAGATATCTAAAATTCCTTTGTTTGTATTGTATGTGCATGGGCTCTCCATTCGCTGAAAATTTTGCTATGGGGCAGGGGCCTCTCTGGTTCTGAACCGAGGGGCGCCCGATTTTGCCAGGAGGCATTTTGCGTCGAGAAAAACGATTAAACATAGTGTCAGAAACACTGTTAAATGTTTTTGATAAAGAGAAAAAGTGATTTTTAAGCGTGTTTTGACAAAATTGGCGAAATTTTTTTGCTTCATAACAGAATGTTTGTACAAAATTTTAATTCCTTGGGTGTGTTTTTATCGAGTGGAAACAAAAAATACCAATAAGCGATGAACCGTGGGGTGCTCAAAATTTGCCAATGAGCACGGACCGGGGCGCATTGGGTTTTTGCCGGGGGCCACTTCAGAATGCCAGGCCCCCACCACCTAATTTTGGAGAGCGGACTGTGCTCTTCTTATAAAAGTGTAGATGGACACCAAAGTTTAGAGCATGACGTTCTTCAACGTATTAGAAGGGCATCGCCATTTAATTTCTGTATAATTGTCCAACCAACCTGTTGCACTGTTATAATCGTAACCGCGTAAAGGTAAAATCGTGATTTGTGGAAGTTATCGACACTAAGATCTCGAACTGATTTCCCAAAAGAACAACCTTGGTGTATGCACTAAAGTACTCATTCATAATACGCGAATGGTGTGTGCACAAACGCTAAATTTATTCCGACCTACGACTCATAGCAGCAGAACAACAAATTTTGTACGCGTATTGTATCACTGCATGTGAAATGACGTTTTTGCATACAATATAAATTGCTTTGTGTTAAAGTAAATGGTGTGGTGCACTGTTAGAGAGTCCGATAATTTGAAACAGTATTCAAATTTAACAAGGTTGGTTGTTGTAAAGTGAACTTCGGGTGATTTTTTGCAGATTCGAGAATATTGTTTTTAAAGAAATGTGTCACAGCACTTTTTAGTGTCCAGAATTTTGAGCAGTATTGCCTTGCATAATTATTGTAAGATCACATATGTAGTTGATGCAAATAATTTACGATGTAGCCTTTAATGGTAAAACGAATGTTTATTCAGTCAACAGATTGTGCTTAATCAATTAAACTGTGCCCAAGTTAAACAACCTTTGTTAGACGATTTTTCGAATTACAGAAACAAACGATTGATTTTCGATAGTAAAGTTTTGAAACCCATAGAATGCGCAAAGGGTAGCATATTTACCCTGGAACAAGCATGCTCAGGTCGGAAGTTCAAGGGGGTAGCCGGATCTTCATTAAGGGGTTCGTAGGCTACTTATTAGGGTCGAGCCTCCGAGGGGGAGTAACATCCATATCCCTATGAGCATATACGACGTTGAACTTGGACTGCAAGCACCACGTATGACAGTACGAATTTTCGAAACAAGTTTACTTGGTGATTTCGCTAACATAGTACAAATTCGTAAGTTTCGGCTTTAGTAATATCCATTAGCAGAAAGTTCGGTAACCTATGAATACCACTATACCTCTAATCCTGGCCCACGAAACTTGTGGTAAACGTCACGTTTAAATTTCGTATTTTAAATTCTACTAGCCATATGTGCTCAAAGAGGGTAGGACCATCACTCCTCTGTGAGGTCCGGGGTATCGGCTGCCTCAATCCCCTTAGGGCGCGACGCTTAGAGCACATATAGCCGAAGACCTCACGTGGACCCTTCAACCGTTCCGGAACTTCAAGCTCGGTCCATTGGATTTTGACAATTTTAAATTTCGAAGCACTCCGTTCTACCGGAGGTGCCCGGGTTTTAGCCCCATGACAAAAACATGATTTCTAGACATTCAGGGCGTGCCTCTAAACCATGTCCCTGGGTTGCCGCTGGTGCTTTCTTGCGGGACTACAAATTATAGACTTGTCGCTGATGAGCTGAATAGAAAAGCCTAACATTAAACATTTATGGATATTTTTGCATGTTTGGATCAGTGTGATGTGGAAGTCAGCTAATAAAATTTTAAGAAAAGCCGTGCGATTTCCCGGGTATCAATTTCACCAAAAGTGGATGTCGCCGATTCTTAATATTTAATGACACCGAAATATTACGCCATTGTACTTTGATTAATCCAAAAAATCCTTAAAGTATACAAACTTACTTTAAAAGTACGAATTTGAAATGATTTTGTAGTTTCCTTTGCATGCTTTGGCCTGCACTTTGCTTTATCATGTGCTTCAGTCAAGAGTGATAGGGTATATAGTCAATTGTGCGCAAATTGCATAGGTGATACGTTACCCTGCATTGAATAATACTCTGAAAAAGCTCAGTACAGTTCTGGTACGGTCAGAGATCATAATATAAATACAATTTTGAGAAAAAATATATGGTCAACACTGTGGTAACGTTACAAGTTCCTAACTGAAGGTGGCTTAAATGTGTTTTGGAAACCCTAAGACTTATTTCTAGCGATTATTTGTAAAAAAGTATTTTATACTTGACAACTTTAGGTTCTACGTTTACACGATCGTACATTTGATTGCTCGCGCTTATGTTAGTGAAAGAGAACTGTTGAATCATGATTGAAAATTAAATCTATTAATAGTTCGATAAAGGATTTCTGGTATCACTTGTACAAAATTGCAGGCAGTGGTAAAAATCTCTAGTTTGTGATGTCGAGACCCTCAGTACCTTATCTAGTGCCATTTTAACAATTTCTTTTACACCCGGTATTCCGGTTTTGTGATAAATTTAGTTCAAAATTTCAGCGTATTTCAGTTAACTTGCGGTGACAGACGCACCGATTACCCCAGAGCTTATATTAAATTTACGACCATGTTACCTTAAAGGTATTTGATACCCCTAGCGCCTTTCACTAAAATTCAGCAATAAAGTAATATATATACATCAGTGGAATCATACCCTCAAAGTTGTAATTCGGTTGCAGAACATTGCTTCATTCTAAAGTTGGAGGTTTAGTTAAAGTTTCGAAAGGTAAGCTTTTTTAATATTTTTGACATGCTGAACCTGTGTCCAGGTCCTAAATAGAAACCAGCATCGTGTCGAGCACTGACCAGTTATTTCTTATTCCTCCTTATTGTGTTCAAGTTTATCACTCAATCATTAGACAGTATGTTGCGAAATATATGTGTCATTTACAAGTTGGAAATAACTTTTGCATTTGGTTTCGAGCTTAAAGTAACCACAATAGAAATGTCCATAGTGCCCCAAACCCCAGAAAACAACTAGATTTAAGAATACATGCTTAAACAGACTCGGATATTTTATTGAAACCTTAGAACCAAGAACATTGGTATAAAAATATTCAGTTGTGTTCGTGAGTATACCAGGTATTATACGGTGTTAGCCTTATAATTTCGCGGTTAGTTATGCGAATACGTTTTATGTTAGCCTTAATGCGGTACGTTTTACTCTTGCGACGGTAGTTCGGATTTCGTGCGTAAATATTTCAAGTCAAAAGAAAAACAATGAAAACATCGTTTCGATGATTATCGAACTCACTACCACGGGATTATCAATACACCATGACCACCACTCGCCTACGCAAACACATTTGGAAATTCTACATATGATTTATAACATCTGGCATAGATAAACTTGCATTATTGGTAGTCTCGTTTTATCTTAACAATACAATTTTTTCAGTGATCTAAGTTACGAAATGAGGAATGTGTAAGTCTCAGGATGGACGGAACTAAAACTTCTACCGAAATTTTGTGTTTTCAAGCTTAAAAATCTGAAATTATCATTATTAGATGCTACATTTGTAATAACGGGACGCAGCTGCATGGCGCAACTTCCTAACAACATGCCCGTACGACTCCGGCTATCATAACCTCGAGGTTGGACCAAAAACTCGCTGTCTTGGTAATTTAGCGGTTTCTCTTGTCCAGACCCAAGAAGCTATGGATCTTAGCAGGCCGCAGGAGCGCATCACGCGGTGTTTTCGGACCCCGTAAGTTTGGTTGCGCACGTGTCTAGTTTATGGTATGATTGTTGAGGTCACCCAGAGAGGCTGATACTGATACCTGCTCACAGGTCATAGTGACATGCCAATATTCCCTATTTCGATCTCACTTGGAAGTTGTTTGGATCTCTCGCTTAATTGGTTGTGAGCACGATAGAAACCAAATGAACTGCGCTGTAATGCATGCCTTGGTGAAACTCGTCTCGGCTTTCGCCATTTAAGGTCGGAATTCGCTCAGCCGAAAGATTTGACCAATGTGACCTTCACAGGGTGACGACAGTTCCCTGAAGGTTTATAGTCCCATTAGTAGCTCTAGAGGATAATTTTGTCGCTGTTCGGGGATCGATTGTTTGGTGATGCTATTATAGTTTGAGTGAATAAATTTTGTATCGGTCAGCATTGATTGTTTTGTACGAGCGTGATAGTTTGACAACTGGTGGACCTTGCTCTCGCTTCTATCTTTGAATGTTTCCTTCGGTGACATGCAAAAGACAGACGACACGCGTCGAGGCTTGACTCCGGCAGGCCTCGGCACGGGACGCTGGTCGATGGACCAGACAAAACATTTAAACAACAAACCACTGCCAGGAAACGAACGCTAGAAAATCCAACTTTATTTTCTTTCATGTCTATTTCAAAATATATACAGACAAGATATGGTAATCGGTGATATGCGAAGATCAATTGCCAAGATAATTATTAAAAGCTTTACATGATAATACTGAAGAGGCTAGCACAAATAACGAATAGACGCGTCCCGTTTGCCCCTCAGCTGGGGTACCGTAACAACTGTAAAACTGGCCAGATGGGGCCTTCCCCGGTCCTTGAGGTTTAGAAGTAAATCGAGCTAAAGACGAACGACACGGAATTTAAAACCCGAATGGAAACCAGGGATGATTGTTCGCTCTGAACGCAGCGTTTTGGGAAGCACAAGGTGCATGCCAAAAATTTACGGACAACGACAATAACATAAATAGTATGCATGATGTAAAAGTACTGACCAACGTATGGCACAACATATATAATAGCTTATCACGACTCCTGGAATTCCTCTATCCTAGAATTTATTCACCTAACGAGTCCTCACTGGGACTTTTATTTAACACTCGACCAGTAATGTATGAACTATAGCTCCCTAGTAGTTTTCCCGGTTGCAGGACGACTATACAACTGATACGGTGGGCACGGTTGGGTACTCCCGATTTCAGATACGAATAACAAACAACTGTCACGGTAGTATAGTATTCTTATGTGTTTGACAAATCGTATGTTTGCATGGTGTATTTGATCCATGAGTGCCTTGGGGCACAACATGCATCTCGAGCCACAGAGTCTGCAATGGTGCAATCCGGCGCATTAAAGAATGGGGTTTCTGCTAGCGAGTGAGTGGAGTCTACCGACGCGTGGGCTTAGACCAAAACGACAATTAAAACGGCGAGGGTTGCACCGTTCCATACTCCGTACCTTCCATTGAACATGAATTCTCTGCTCACTCCGGCTTGATAGATCCAACAGTATTTTCGCTCTCGGAGATGAGTAGGTCTTGCATTTGGATCGGAGTTGAGCTGATCCTAGATTGCGCACGTTCTCAGTCACTAAAGATTTGATCGAACTTGCTCTACCAAGAAGGAACTAGGCACACGAGTAAACGTATAAAGAATGAGCACGGGGTAGTAGTAAACCCTTATACCGTCAACACGAGATTTTAGTGAAACTAGTAAATTTTGTTCTCGACTACAGTGTTCAGCACTACTCGGTTGCAGACCACCGTATTCGATAACAGATCGTTTTGCAATTTCTGGATGGTCGGAGCATATCTCCGACCTGTGAAACTTAACACGAACGTGACCACTACTCTTGATGGGATGGGATCCTGTGAGTTTAATATTTAGATGGAACATTACGTGATAGTTCATCCCTCGACCTTTAACCGCTTCCGAGTGTCCACATTCGCTTTCGCTAATTATTTCAGATCGTGTATCCATTTTTGACCGGTCGGGGCAACGTCACCGGCCTATGAATTTTAAGAGAAAATTTGAAAACTATCCTACATTAAATAGCATCTTAGGGGAATTTGATTGAATGTCATTTGGTTAATGTCAAAAGTTTACGTGTCGCTAGCATTCTCTTCGTCCGATATCTGGAAGTTTAGGAGGTGGCCGTTAGTTTCCCTTACTTAGTGATACTGCACGATGAGGACCCAAAAAAAGTCCAACAGCAACCTGATCATCTCCCTAGCGGAGTTTCGATCCTACATTACCAAGTTCAAATTTTCCGTGAAGTATATATGTATTAACCACTCGACCATCCTGTTGGTTGCTGACTGTAAAGTGGTTATATATAATCGACATAACTGCGAACAGGTAACCGGTAAGAGGGGCCAAATATCTTGGGGTTATCGGGATTGGCTGATTGCGGACGTCGATGGATCAACCGTGGTCAATTCAATACTTCAATCTCGCGATTCTGGGACAGTTGCTCGAGGATACTCCGGTATCTCAGGGACGTGTTGATCGCCTGGTATAATGCCTCGCGGCGAGGCTGATCCACTGAACCACAAACATGGGTAGATCTACTCTAACTTTTCCTTGAGCAGGTGCTTGGGAGGGCAGCGGCCATGGACGCGCCCCTTTTTGTTCAGGTCGACTTCCTGGCATGTTTTGCTCTTTTGGGGACGTTCTTAGGGGACTAGGTCATTTCTTCGCTTACACCATATTTTTTCCAT
This sequence comes from Trileptium ribeirensis, assembly GCA_030248225.1. Lineage (NCBI taxonomy): Eukaryota > Metazoa > Nematoda > Enoplea > Enoplida > Thoracostomopsidae > Trileptium > Trileptium ribeirensis. The sequence goes on from JASANE010029736.1 coordinate 65,378, forward strand.
TGTTTATGTATTAAACGAAACGGTGGCAATTTAATATTGCTATCCCGTGTTTCAGATTTATAAGTAAAAGTGCGACTGGGGGTTCGTACCACGGTGCACGAAGGGTTGAATCGTGAAGCGTTCATTTAGTCGGAGCGACAAATTTCACGCTCATGGATAGTTATGAGCTTTCGAAGCTCTTGTGAGAGGATGGTGCCATCTGCCCTTTTTATATCGTCCCGATTCGTGCGGAGTCTTGGATAAATTTTAAATGGGGACGATTATTTTGGGCTCAATATCTGGCGACTGGTTCCGTTCGTTTTGCTATGGGGCGGATAAGATGAATTAAGTCGGCTTTCATCGCTTGGACGAAGACGGCCGTACAAGGTCCTACTTAAGTTTTGTATGAACTTTTGAATCATGAGAGCATTCGTCTTCCCGGCCGTCGAGCCGATGGATAGAACGTACTAACAACTGAAGCCTATGAAGTTTCGGGACGGGAACTAAAGTTTAGCAATTTCTGAGCCGATCCTATTTCCGATGTTAGCAAGTTTGTTCCTATTGGCCTAGGTTACCACCGCAGCGTGCAGTGCATAACGTAGGTAAGGTTAAGACTGAATCCGAGAGAGACCTAGTCTTATTAATAAAGAATTCCTAGGCCCATGGGGCGTTATTTTATAACTATGGCCCCTATGGCCCATTATTTTCTCAATGCGTGACTTCCAATTTTTGTGCGGCTGGGAGTGTTTCCAGTCGATTTTAACCTAGTGCTACGCAAGTACGAATGTTCCTATGGGGAACGTGCAATAAATGACCAGCACTCAATGAGAGTAATGACTCAGGTAAACCTAAGATTTTGCGGGGCGCTTATCTGAGCGTCGTATCTGAAGAGGCTTATTGGTCAACGACGGTTCCATTTAAACGACGTCACCACTTTTTGTACGGCCTGGAGTAGTCACCAGGCCAGATTATTCCATGCAGTCTCAATTGGTAGTAGTGACCATTATCCTAGAAATCCTTAACTTCGGCGGAATAAATATTTCGGGGGAACATGACCTACCACAAGGGGCAATGTCCATAAGATAGATTATGTTCACTTTTCGCTGCGCATTTTTGAATGGCCTGGGGATATACCCGGGCTAATCCACGTTGAATATGACGATGGTCGGGAGTCGTTTCATGCGACTGCGTTAAACACGGACTAGCGTGACGTTGATATCTTACTAGGCATTTAAAGGCTTGGGGGCGTGAGTAATACGTTTGAGCAGGATTTCACATCATCAATGCTACTTTTTGTTAGCGTGAGACAGCTCCCAGGCTAGTCATCCAGCAAGGCGGAATGCCCAGGGCACTCCTTTGTTTCCTCATAGTGGACCATATTAGGCAGAAATCGGCTTCTATGTAACTCCTAAAGGGGCAAGTTATTTTTCCGTGCTGATATTACCTATCGATTTTTCGGTCGGTTGTATGTGAATTTTGTTCTCAGTAATCAGGGAGCAACGACAGGGTCTTGCAAGTGACACTAAGACGTTTGTTGGCCTGTGGATGTATTCCGGTCGAATGTCTTTGCGTCCCATGTGGGGAACCTTTCCTGGCGACAGTATTTAGCGTACCAGCCCTACTGGACTGAAATAACCATTAATCTGTTTATAGGCCACATAGCTAAAATTTACATTATCCTAGTGGTCATAAACAAGTGACAGAAATGTCCTAACAGGTGTACTCGGTATCTATCATCATCACCGGAATAATCCCTTTTTGAGTAACTTGGCTGTCTTCCCAAGCCTATTTGCTCCTGAAATGGTCTGATCAGGTACGGACTCAGGGTACCTATAGTGATTGGGTTCACGGTCAGAGCTCGCTGACCAGCCTCTATGTAAAGAGTAGCGTTCCCAAATTGGATATCTTGGGAAGTGGTTATTTGGAGAAGTTTTGGGGTGGGAACAATTATGTCACCAGCGCTATCTTTGTTAGCCTGGATATATCCCTGGCTAGTCTCTATGTTTAGTTAGATGCCCAGGGGCATTATCCAATTTCCTTATAGAGAATTATGTAAAGGAGAAGTCAACTCCAGTAGAGTTACTGAAGGGGCTAAATATTTTGAGCTAATTTTGCCTATGGATTTTTTGACGGTCTCGTTAAAGGGGCTGACGTGGAGCGAGGAGCACATTTTATAGGTCGTCTGCTCCTTCGTCCAAAACCTAAGGAGAAGATTTCTCCATTTATAATTATATCGGCCATGGAGGCCTGAAGTTGCACTAAAATAGTAAGTAAAAACTAGAAGATTTTGGTGCATGCTTAGAATTGATGTATTCCAGCGGATGAAAATGGTTTAATGATTCTGGGTCGTTAGATGTCTAGAGAAATTGTGGGACTATAAATCGAACGACGGGGCAGGTACCCGACTGAGCATGTCCTACTATGAAAGGTCTAAAATCGGCACACATTTCATGCTCTAAAAGGGAGGGCAATTTGTACTGAGTTTGGGAGTGCTTTTCCGAATTGATGCTACTGTTTTCCTTAAATTAATTACGGCAGGGAATAGTTCGTTTACAGGACTATCCAAAAATTCCGGAGGAGCATTCCTCCGACGGGGGGTGGTTTAATGATAAATGCTCAAGATCGGTCCAAAATGACATATAGTTACCAGGAGCAAATTTCGGCTAATTTTGGGCCGCTCTAAATTTACCGGTTTGAGGTCCCGGTAGATTTTATGAGTTTTAGTGGTAGTTTAGCTCCAGAACTATGGTAAAATTTAATGGGCATTTGAACTACCTTTAGTTGATCGGGCGTTGGTGGGCTCCAAAAATAGTCCAAAAATCACATGTTTTGGTTGGGGACAACTTTTGTTGAGTTTGTTTGGTTGCGCAGTGGTTAGTTTTAACGGGTGAAGGTTTCTGTTGAACTTTTCGAGTAGACCTACTCTTAGGCAATACTTTGGCGCCGTAGGGACGTTTGCAATACTCTAGCATCGATCGGGGGCACCCTCTAAATAAGGTCCAAAGTAGTATTTTCACTCTCGCTCGAGTTAGTTTCAACAACTTCTATTTCCTACCTATGAATTTCAACATATCCTACCCTAGGAATGAACTCGCAAGTAGGGCCCGAGGTTTGGACCCGATCTTTTCTTATTTCCATTTTCCCCCTTCTACGTCTCCTATCCTTAACCCCAAATTTTCATGTGTTGCTGTTTAATTGCAACGCAGTGCAATTTCCCCTGCCTTGCGTTGCCTTGAACGATGATAATTTTGATAATTCCATCGCTCGTTCGAGATATATTTTCGACGAAAGACTCTGTATTCGTGCAACAAAATCCTATGATGACAGAGAGAGAGAGAAAAAAATATCTGGCAATAAATCGGGCATATGCAGATCTTAACCGGAATCTGAACCCCGAATATATAGATATCCGAATCTCAACCCCAAATGTATATACGACCTAACGGGTCACAATGCCGAAAATAAAGAAAATGAAAAACTCAGCGATCAAGTCGCTCTGAAAAAACTCTAGGGTTTTGCTCTCATCGGGTCTGAGGAAAATTTTTTCTCATATCCGGGCTAATTTCAAAGGGTAGGGGCACGTGCTCAAATTTGTGTTTTATCCCAGGTTTTGATCTGAATCTGTGCGGGTCATAATTTTGGAGTGGTTGAGCCCTCGGCTACTCATTCATTACCGATTATATCGATATACATCCCCGGTGGTTGCTTGCCAGTCCATGATCAGTTAATTGACATATCAGACCTATTTGCACACTCTGACTAGTATTGCCGGGGGGTCAAATTAATCCTATGTAAACGTAATGTGGAGCATTCCCGGCTCAAAAGAGAAGCACGGGTTTACGCTGAACGGGCGGTTCTTATAACTTTGAATAACCGTAATGAAATTTGACAACCTAAGGAAAGTTCACTGTACAGTCTGACAAAGGTTCGATACAAAACAATTAGTGTAAACAGAACACTGCTTTTTTAATTTGTTCCCTGATTAGCATAGAGCGACGCTTCTCCTAGTTCAAAATTGACAAACTACGACCGTTACGGGTCTCATATAAACTACTGATGTCCAAATGCATTCGATATCCCAGAAAGAAGTCACAAAAGGCGACCAAGATCAAAAATAAAACTCAGAGTCACCCGGGGGCGACAGTTTATAGGGATGTTTGTACAGTTAAAGTGGCTTGGGCCACGCCTGAACCCTGAATGCATTTGGAAATAGCAACATTTACACTTGAATGCCTGGGATTGCACAAACTTCCATAAAGTAATGTATGGCTATGAATTACTGCATAAACACTGGATGACTGGGGCAGCGGTAAGTGAATTATGTATTCTCTGGCCGGTATTTAGTTCTCAGATGGAACGAGCTTAGTACCTTCGGCCCAAAATTTTGAACCTTAGAAAATTGCGCACAAACAAATATTAAAAATGTGTATAAGATCAATCAAGTATTGTTTTGCATCAAAGTTATCATACACAGAGATACCACATTATAATTAGATGAGTGTTCTAAGGAAACATTCGGCGTTAAAGCATCCATTTAACTCTTTTACCCAAAAACACTCACGTTTAGTCACTCCTAAAAATTTTCTGCAGATTTTGACCCTGGCCGTGGGTCACACTTCGGCTCGAGCGCCGGGCCTGAATACCCAAATTTTCTTAACTCGCTTACAAATAATTTTAAATTTACCCACCCAGGGCAGAGTAGTGCCTGGAAAGGCCCAAGCCTTTTTACCGAAAAAACGTGATTCTGAAGGCCCCGATCGCGGTCCTCGCGCCGAATTTTCTACTGAGATTTGTAGACTTTACAGGCGTTTCAAAATCCCAATAATCATAGCAGCTAGTTTTCGAAGTACAGTGAGCTTGCTATTAAATTTGTAACCGTGATAAGCTCAGAGAAAAGTTCTCTGACCTCCTAACTCAGCTCAATAAGCTTGAAAGTTTGGATTTGTGACATCCAAACGTTGGTTTTATGTTCTACCTATGATCACGGGGAACCAGAGAGACTTCGATCGAAATTTTCATAACTAGGATTCGCACGAGAACCCGGTCAGATGATGGTTAGGTCTTAATTAGTTTAGCAGTTCTTTGACCAAAGTTGAGGGCCATGTGGCGGACGGAGAAATCAACTCATCGGACAACTACTTGCTACAATCACTCAGCTATTTTAGGGATAATGTTTGCAAGTGATTGACCTATTCACGCCTAACCTTGGGGAAATTAAACACCCTTATTGTCGTCCTAACTCCCCACCCGTACTCACATCGTCGGTCCCTGCGGCCAGCACCCCTTGTACCCCTTCACGTGGCACGGGAAGCCACGTGGATTCCTCGTCGACCATCCGATCCAAGTCGTCATGCAAAAACAAAAATAGAACGTCTTTGAAACAATAAGTAAAATGTCCACGGAGCCGGTTAGTAAAGTCGACCGAACTCCGTGGTGTCGAAGTCAAACTGATTCAACGAAGTCGGACGTCACGTCAGACCTCGAAAATTTTGACTGTATTAATAAAAGATAGTCGATTTGGATTCTTCAATCATGAGCATTCTTCTGCCGCCCCTAATTTTGGAATTTTCTTTCCGATCGCCAATCGGAAAAATTTGGAAACTGAAATTTGGCGCTCACCGTAAACCCTCGGATCATTTAGAGATTAGGGGACAAAAGATCTGCACCTGCAGATTTGGGTCAGAGGTCGAAATTCTCCCTTTTGTTTCTTGCTCACTAATCCGCTATTTACGTCTGGCGAGCCAGACGTGCTAAAATCAAAACAACTCGAGTCCCAAACTACTAAAAGAATTATGAGAATTATAGTTATTAAATCATAATTAAATATTAACTGAATACTAAAGTAAGCGCGACATATCATCATTGCTTGTGAACCCCGACCCATTTTCTCTCATTCATTTCCTATAGAATGTACGTGGGAACGTGCAAACATTGCAGGTTTATTTTTTTGTCCGGTGGCTAAAATTGGTGGTCTATCAAAAGGGTCATGGCGCCGAATTCCAAGTCTCAGACTACCCCTTCCATATCCCGACTGACATACATTACACGTACATATATCGGTCTGGGCACTTGTATTTATTTCAGTTTCAAAATTTCATGGAAACGATGCTGCTTTACAGGCCTCCCAAGGGGGAACTCGCGGCCGGGCTTGACTTTCCTTGGGCCAGGGACGGGGCACCACCTGGGAAACCCCTACCAGAATAGCACCACCTCCTGGGATCCACTGGGGCGGCCACGGGTCTCTGAGCCTTCCCCCTGTTCCCCTTTATACCTATATACCTACATACATCTGTAAATTCGTAAAACTTACGAATTTAGTCGCTGTTTGTTTTTATTTTACTATATATAGGTATATATTATTTATATAGTTATATATGTCTATTATTTGCTTTTATTTTTTTATATACACATAAATATATAGATTCAGAAAGTTTTTATTAAAATTATTATTACTAATTAATAAGTTTATATTTTAATTAATATTTTAAAAACAAAGAGAAAAGAACGAGACATGGAAGAGGGATAGACAGAGAAGGAAAACAAAGGAGAGAGAAAGAAAGCAGAAAGAAGCAGAAAAGCAGCGCGAGACACCACGAAGAAAGAGAACAACAGCAGACAACGAGGCAACAAACAAAAGAACGACCGAAAAGGTCGGATAGAGAGAGACGGAAAAAGACAGCAGACGGGGCAGAAGAAGGGTATAGGGGCAAACGGTTCCCGTGGGAATTTCGAGGGGTTGGGGTTAAATTCGGTTCCAAGACGAAGAATGTGTTAGATTGATACCAAACACGATACGTTTAGGCTCGTTATCAAGGTCTGACCCACATGGGTCGGTTTATATATATAAGTATAGGGAGCTTTGGCAGGCTCTCCTTTTTGTACTCGCCATCGTCGTTGTACTCGCCATGAGGAGGCGATTCAGATGAGGGGTGACACCCATGTCCCTAGGTCAGAATTAAGAAAAATGCTAAAATAATGAAATTACAGAGAGTCTTATCGAAGATCTGGGCGCTAATTATGCCTGTCCCGGTTAACGGGGAGGCCGGACGGAGACCCTCCGGGTATTTTCAGAGTCGTCTCGACAATGTGAACACAATGAGGGTGTTTTGTAAATCTTTGAGTTGAAGATAAAATTTTCGGTATTTTGTGGCCACTCTGAGACTTAGGTGATTTTGGGGCGTACTTTAACGGGTTACTTCGAGTCAACGGAGGATCGGATCAAGACCCGCCGCATATCGTTGTGTTCGCCAAGAACAGGCGAGTCGGACAAGGGCTCGCATGCCAATATTTAGAACTAGCAGAAAAATAATACTATGTCACAAAATGAAAGAAAATTAAATGTTAACTCCTATAGTATACAATAGCAAATGACATGCATGATAGGGGGCGCGGATGAACGGCCAGGCCGATAAAGACACGCCAGGGCTCGTTGGAATTATCGATGTTCGGGCTATACAACAATGCTAATGCTTTTTCCGGAATCGCTAGTGAAACAGGAGGGAGCAATATGGGCACTCCTGATCGAGCGATTTTGGTTGAAATGACACATGCAGGCACGTTTTCGCTGTATTCAATGTACCACTAGAGGGAAAATCGGAACGTGACGATGCTCCTGGGTTATAAGTTCGATGAATCGACACAGTGATACCCAGAAATCCGTTCGAGGACCTTCCATGGAAAATGGTAAAAAGTTGTAAACTCGGCGACGGCGTTGATTCGGAGGCGATTTGGCCTTAATCGGTTCGTATTGAAGCCGTCGCAAGTAAGACAAGGTATCTTGGGTCAGAGACGGAACGGACTAAGGTTCGCCTTAGACTTGGGAAGACATTAGGGGCCGAAAGAGATTTGCGACATAGAAAAATGAGGCAATCAACTGATGACAACAACCCTATCTAGCGTACGCAGCGGCTGTTTAGACGGATGAGAGATGAAATTATTGGCCCTGATTGGGCTGAGGGGAAAAATCAGAGAAGGGCCCACCATTTTTCAGTATAGCCCTCATAGTCTCTGAACCCTACCTTACCTTACCCTTACCTTACCCCCAAAAGAGATCTCTTCGAGATCAGGGTCGCCCCTTTTCAGGTATAACCTCCTGATGATGCTAAATTATTGTTATTAGTCTTAGGCTTAGTGTAAGGCTTAGGCTTAGTCTAAGGTTTAGGCTTAGGCTTAGTGTAAGGCTTAGGTTTAGTCTAAGCTTAGGCTTAGTCTAAGGCTTGGGCTTAGTCTAAGGCTTAGGCTTAGGCTTAGTCTAAGGCTTAGGCTTAGTCTAAGGCTTAGGCTTAGTCTAAGGCTTAGGCTTAGACTTAGTCTAAGGCTTAGGCTTAGGCTTAGTCTAAGGCTTAGGCTTAGGTTTAGTCTAAGGCTTAGGCTTAGTTTAAGGCTTAGGCTTAGTCTAAGGCTTAGGCTTAGTCTAAGGCTTAGTCTAAGGCTTACGTTTATTTTCTTAGGCTTTTTCTAGAACTCTATAAGAAAACGTATTACAGACATTGGAACTAACCGCTTGACGCGATACATGTTTCCGATTTGGGCAATGAGTGAACCGACAATATTTTCAGCGAATTGTCGTCTCCATTGAAATTCAGTAAGGGTTCGCTGGAATAGGCTATGAGGAACACCTTGGCGTCGCCGAATGAAGGTTTTCAAATTTCCCCAGAGATGATCAATGTTTTGCGTATGGGCGTCGGGATTGTCGGGATTAAGGAATTGGTGGTTGACCGTGGCGTGAGTAGATTACTGGGGGCTAGGTAGGCGGCGCAGTCCTTGGATGTAGGTCTGGAAGCTGTCGGTGATGATGCGGGTTCCCAGTCGGATATGTTGAAATATTAGAGGCACGATTGTGTTGACGGTGCGATTGGGGACGTGGAAAAGTAGACACTTGCCCGTTTGTCGTTCAATCATGCCCACCACCCAACCATGCTGAAGACGTGGCATGCCGCGGTTGTATTTTTGTCGAAAAAACTTCGACTCGTCAACTTCTACGTCGATACCGGGGCCGCCCAACATGCTGTTTTGCCAATGATCACGGTCGTAAGCCACAGCGACATCCCTACAGTAGTTGTACCAATTCGTAATGGTATCTGTGGCGACCCCTGTTTGCAAGCGAATGAAGTTTGACGGCGAGTTGTTGATGTAGCCGAAAATGATCACGAGTGTCGTTTCCAATGTGATCCGGTGACCGGCAAAAAATGAGCCGCTTCGAATAGATAATTTGGCTCGGCAATTTTTACAGCGCCAGTCGTACTTGTCAAGGCGCGCGCGGTCATTACGCGCAGCCAAATACATCGCGTCGCCACATGTACATTGTTGGTTGTTAGCGATAAGTCTCTATTGGGCAAGCAGAACAATAGTATCTTCATATGTACTTGTTCTACGCACCATTTGGTTATAGGTCATGCGCAAATTTTTAATATCAGGTTCAGGAAGTATAGTATTAAGGGGCAAAATGTTAAGTCTAGTATTTTGAGGTCTGACACCTGCTGCCATAGCTTAGTATTATGCTGCAAAACATAAAAAATGGAAAATAAATCGTCAATCGAGCGTTCCCAAAGGTTACTTCCGAAGTGGTTAACCGTTCTTGCAGATAACTTCAGAGGGAGGCCAGATATATCGATATGAATGGTACCATTGAGTTTCTCCTGTAATGCTGGATCGATCTAGTGCATCATGTCTATTTTGCAAAAAAAAATTTCAAAATTTTCAGGTGACATTTCACAGGTGGGACCATTGGGTAAAAACAGAAAAAAATGAAAAAAAAATTTCGGAAAATGGTCGTGTGCGGTATTTTTGAACTCAGCTCGTCGAGCTGAGTCGATTGGTACCAATTTCAGCAGCGTGCGATCATTTGCTGATTTTCCCCCAGCCCAAAAGCGCCAAATTATTAATATAACTTAATGACCTATGGACCGATTTTGTACTAATAGACCTCGTCGGAAAGCCCGTTTAATTCTGCACCGAAAAGTACTCGGGGCGCGATTTCGAATTCCGTAGCAGCAACCGGGTATCGCTCGTTGGAACCGCGTCCGGTTCATTAGTTTGTCAAAATCCAAATTTGTTGTTTTCGCGTTTGTCGTTGTTTTCCTTTAAGCTAAACCATAATAATATGGAATAATATGGAATAAGTGCTGGTTAAGCTAGGTAAACTTAATATTTTGATGCTTGACTACTTCCCAACAAATTTTGGTGTCAGTGCTTTTCGTCTTTCGGCGAACAGCCACTGCTGTTCGATGCATGGCAAGCGGCCGAGAGGCCTCCTATTCCCGGACGCTCGTAATTTTGATCTGCTTAAGAATATACCCAAGAAATTCTGGCCTGGTCGAGGTCTCTAGAAACCTAAAAGTTTTCCTATGATTGGCTCAGTTCAGCGCTATTTCAATTTTCTCGTCCTTTGACACGTCTCCTAAGATTCGACATGCGCACTAATACAAAAGAAAACATGACATATACGACGGACAATTATTGCGCTATGAAAAGCAGTTAAGATTGCATACGGCATAACGACGGATAAGATTATACGATCAATACAAATCCATGGCGCTACAGGGATCAAATTTACACGCCGGAACGTCGGGCATGGTCGTGTTAAAGCACTGGTTATCAACCTTTCGGGCTTTGACGAGTCCTAAACGGATCTCGATGAGAGTTAGGGCCAACGTAACAGACCGGAACGGTCCTGTTACACATTAACCCTTGAGATCATACATTATCTTTACATATATCTTTACATTGCGACACGACGGACCAACCGAGTTTGTCGCACAGCGCTCGTTTGCATATTCATTGTTGTTCGCTCGCGTTGTGGAGTTCCCTAAAAATAGCGTAGTGACTAGAGTACGAGACTCGTAATTCGCGAAATCACACTGTATCGCGTAATTACGTGCTGAAAAATGTGTCTATAGAGAACTAATTCCTTAGGATGGTATATAATAGGAATGATTTCTTAACTATATTAGTAAGGAAACCTTTTACACATAAGAGAAATTTTATTTGATAATAAAAGATATTTTCCATTTGGTAGGGGAAAAATTTATCAGTATTTAAGAATTTATATCAGCATTTAAAAAACTGCATTCTCTTATATATTTGGAAGTTTTAGCTGCCTAGTTAGGAAAATATTTCTTATTATCATACGGATAAATTCCCACATATAAAGCAAATTTTTCCTTATTAGAAATATTTCCTTAACTATATTAAGAAAAGTTCCCGAATATATGGGAAAATATTTCATTTTAAATACTTATATAATTTGTGATATTAATGACAAGCATTACAACTATCTGTCAAAATGGTTGAATTTGTCGATTTTAAATCAAGGCAGTACCATTAAGCATACTAAAAACTACTTTTTTAGAAACAGATCGATAACGTTACGTTTATATTAAACATTCTTAACTACTTATCATTCACGAAAATTACTAAATGTACTATGAGCTGGAGAAAACACGCTATCAGGTTCTTTAGGCATGAACCCTCGTTCGCGTTCACTAAAATGCGAAAACAGATGGCAGAAATGTGAACGCGAATGATGCAGATCATGAATTTGACAAAAGAATAACCATGGTGTACGCAGATTAAGTGGATTCACGCACTAATGGTAAGATGATTAACTACAAAAATGAGTAATTAATTGCCTGGGTGGAGGTGGTAGACCCAATGTTTTTCATCTCCTAACGAGACCTCGAGTAAAAGCAGTTAATTTGACAATTCCCGCCTATAGTTCAATAGTTACTATGATAAGCATACTTTTTATATTATAAATAAATTCTTTGTACAAATTCTCTCCTTCCACTCTCATTTATCACTCTCCGTTCATTCCTATCTACAAATCTACAGGCTTCTGCAACAGGATCGCATGCGCCGTCTTAGCCATGAGCGTATGGGGGACTGGACTGCAGGATTCCATGGCGTCTGATCGCAGCAACTCTTCCAGCAATTTGGATACTACCAAGAGGTCGAGCAGTGGAAGCGGCACGTTATCAAGTAATGAGAGCAACACTTCAGGCACATAGCGTATTGACGATGGCGAAACAAGGCAACCGGCATTATTGCTTTAGCCGCCGCTGACTGGGACTGTTGGAGGCTACAGATGCGGGCACTGAACAGCTGTGGGGTCAGGTAAAGCAGGTAAATAACAATGAAGCGATTACTAAAATTTGCAAAACTTTGCAGAAAAAAATCTAATGTGAAAATTAATTAGCACATTTTTGGCTGCATCAATTCCGTAATTGAGTAAGCAATTGCTTAAATAGCACCAAAATGAGTGGTTTAACAGAATTCGGCTTGGTCAATCAATTTTTGGGAAAACTTATAAATATAAACAAACAAGCTTTATGTTGTTCAACAAACACAATTTGCAATCGAGAAACGCTGATGCATGTTAAATCATCGACCAAAATACTGAAAACCCTAAAACTCTTCCGGATAAATATTTTCAGGTTTGTGTGAAAAATGCAACTACAAATACCAGCGGTTTTTAGGGAACTAAAGTTTAGAAATTTAATAGTCTTCCTTAGAGAAATAGACTTGTCAAGTTATACGATGGGTGTCTGAATAGAAACCATTGGATTAGCTGTACTATGTTGGCATTATAACTTTGTTTTTGGTAATAATGTATATATTTTATCACCAAGTTTAAAGTCAACATGTTGAAATGCGTTTGTAAAGTAAGAAAACAAACGAATGCCAAGAAACACATGAAATCTATATTTCCATTCCAATAAAATTGTTATATTTCTTGACCTAGCCGCATTGACCGCATTCTTTGAAGTGTGCCCTACAACAACATACACTGATAATTAGCTTGAACCACAAAGAACCGCTTATTGTAGCACACTTGTTGGTGATCTTCAGCAGAGTGTTCCACATAGTTCTAATCCTGGTAATTACATATCATCCATATAAACGGGGTTTTGACGGGAGTGCTAACTAAGGTGAAATTGAGTAGTTATGTCTTATTTCCCATTTATCCTAGCGTGGCGGACTATCTCTGCTCATTTTGACATGGTTATCTTTGCTTTTGCCTCCAGTCAGACTGAAGCCTTTAAAACGGTTGTTCCAAGGATGTTCGACGATTGTGGCTCTTGGTATCAGACGACAGCTCCTAATTTTCTAGCATTTTCGTCTATAGTTCTACCTTACCAAAAAGCAAGTTTTTGTGCTGCATAACATTCTTTACTGAGCAATCTGTTTGCTCGGGGTTTATTTTGCCCCTGGACTGCAACGATCTAGGCCGTACTTGACGAGTATAATACTACAAAGCATCAGAGTTGAACTTGGTCGATATTAACTGGTCCTGAGTAATGTTCTCTTAAACAGCATAATTCCGCTCGCTAGTGAGAAACGACATTTTGTTTGCAGTATTAGTTGTCTTAAATTTACCCTGATAACTTTTGTATTGCTGTTTTAGTAGAGTCATTGTCAGTAGTATAACGGAACCCGCAGGGCCCAGGAGCCGGAGCCGGAGCCGATGCGGGAGCAGGAGCAGGATCAGCTTTGGTATGTGTGTATGGTATGTATGTATAATGTATTAGCTATGTAGTATGTTATTTATATATATATATATATATATATGTATAATATTGTGTATATGTATGTATAGTGTATAGTATATATTAACTATGTATAGTATATATGTATTAGCTATATAGTATATATATATATATATATATATGACTGTATGTGTATAATGTATAATATGG
>JASANE010029737.1:0-20307 GCA_030248225.1 Trileptium ribeirensis
CTTATGTAGTCTCTACTTCGTTCAGTTACGTATAATGATTTATCGCGGATTCGTTGTCTGTTAATCTGTCGATAATAAAATTGCAAAAGAAAAAAATGGTAGCTAAAACCAGTTAAGGGTATTAATTTGTAGCGTAGCGCAGAATTAAAAACATGTAACTATAGATGTAGTGTATAATAAAACAACATACTATACATAGACACGATAGACGTTTGACTAACAAAATCATGCGTAAATAGAACATAGTGAACTCTCACTACATTGGACATGTTTCAGTGACTCGGATGACGTGCTTGCAATACCAGGTAGTCTCGCAAAACTTGTAGAATTATCCACACAGTACCTAGCGCTTTATGCGAATAACGCGAGCGCTGACTTTTTAACATAGGTAAAGTCACACTGCACACAACTTAACATAAACAAGCGATAAGGAGTCTTTGGAAACTCAGCCAGTATCACCTTTCAAATTGGCATTCCTGGGCACTGCTCTTTCAAATCGCCAGAGCATCAAATTGGCCTTCTAGCGCTTACAAGGGCGACCTTTCTGTTTAGAAGAGTACGTAAAATCCGGAAAGAACTTTATGCTCAAAACCTCCCAGGCAAGGCTTTCCTGCATGCTGCACGAGGAAAGCCCCGCAGGGCCTGATCAATAACTAATTTTGAAGAACAAAACGGTGACAAATTCTGATAAAATAAAAAACCAACTACTCTAATTCTGGAATCGACTGACTCCGATGCCGTACCGGAGCATCACGTTTAACAGCTGTGTCTAGCCCCCTCAAGGTTTCGGTTCCCTTTATGGTTACCTGCGCCCTATTGACTTTAATGCTTGCACCGGCATGGTTGACATACGAAAATATTTAAAATATGAAATTAGATCTGATGCAATCTGACCACAATTAATATAGGATCAGGCGCAACATGGCCTTTCATTGGCATGCCCAGTTTGACTTTGCTGCCTTTAAACACAACCTTTGGTAAAATGAAGCTCAAATGTTTTTACTTAAAATCCGTAAGCTTTAGTAAAATCAATCTCAAATAGGTTTTTCTTAAAATAAGGTGTGAAAAAAATTGATCCGTTGGCCATAAAACCAATTTGACTGCGTCAAGCAAAGATGTATTTTCCCTAAAAAAAGTGTGCCGCAATTTTTTTGGACATAAAACCAATTTGACGTTGCTACCCCTACATTTGGTAAGAGCAATCTCACAAGAAATGATATTCTTGAAATAAGGCATAAAGTCAGTTTAAAGTCCCTCGATTATCTTTGATAAGAGTAATCTCAAAAAATATTTTTATTGAAATATGTTTTACATTCAACTTAAAGTAATAATATTTAAAGGAAAAGTCAACTAAACAATTCTAAGTTTCGTTGCACGCAAAACGGACAGGGGATGATAAAATATATATAGCCAAGACCCGGAATGCGACAACGCTATTGTTTAACAAATAATATAGTGTGATAAAAACTAACTACGAGTGATTGCAACGAGTAATCAATCATGTGAATTTGAAAATGCCGGCTACTTTGAAAATACTGATTACATAAAATGTTTAGGTCGTGCCTATGTGAATCTTGACTACTTTAAAAGTATCTATAAAAATGCCTATGGGAAACCGTATTATCTAACTAAAGTCACTGAGGTATTTTATATTTAACAATAATGAAATGAACCATGTCAAAATTACTAATAATTAATAAATGGACAATAATTATTGCCAGTAAAATAATGCCTGTGTAAAAGCGGAGAAAATAACGATAATTTAAAATTTTCATCCGCGGTTAAAATATATATTTTTGGACATTTCGCAAAATTGCATGCATGGTCTCGAACATTTGTATTTGTAATGTAACGCTCATCGGGTAGCCTTGCTTAGGAGCAGCAATATATTTGGGTGGGATCTATTCATACATATTCATAGGAGGTCCAGACCACCCTGGCTAGTGACCGTTCCCTTTTTTATAGCAATAAGAGTGGTTTGTATCTCTTTCCGAAGGAAGCCAAGATTTGTTATATTGGCAAATTTTTACAATCTATCACATAAAATATGCTTCTTCGAATTTCTATATTCGGATCCGCAGTTAAAAACCCGCAATCGATGAACGGAACGAGCTGTGTACTATGCTATTTATGGGTTCTGCGGCAGTGCTAGCGCTATACACCAAATGGTAACTTCGTAGTAGCCACCTCAACTTTGGCCAATACTTGACTGAGGAATTAGGTAAAATTCTAAAATACGGAATTTTTATTGCTTCTCGCTTCGCGCTAATCGTTGTATTTTAAGCATTGATACTATGTTGAAATGAAAGCAACACAGTTATACAGAGATTGTGTCTATTTGAAAATATTTTCCGTGGGTAGTTATCTTTGTGGTATTTATTACCCATCTGCAACGTAAGGCGTAAATATTCTGTCACACTATACAAATCGTCATGTCTGATGCACATACTGTAACTGTTTTCTTTCGCATATACTACACTGGCCAACAATGCGCATACACGGTCATAGCAGCAGCTTAATCCATTTGAGGTTCCGCACCCGATCCATCTTACTTCCCGCGGAAAATTTTATCAAAAATTAGCGGACAAATGGCGAAAATTGCGAAAAATTCATAATCGGGGAAAATCGGCAAAAGTAGGGTCAAATCTAGCAAGAGCTAAGAAAAATCATAAGTAACAAAAAATTTGCATACCGTCGGCCGGGCAAACTTTGTCCCTCTGTGCACGCCGAGGACTCCTCCTTCTGCCTCCAACCTTTAAAATTATAGTACGTCGACGTGTAAATCTGCAAAAGGAGGAGCCACTCGTTTCATATGATTTTACAACAGTTCGAAACTTTTTCACATTCTACATACCTCAGATTGACTGATGTTTAATTCCTACGGTTGCTATCTTTCGTCATTGTTAGTTTCTAGAACTTAAAATTGTTTTAGCGCAGTATACTATCCAAACTTGAACGATGCTAAATATTTTAACTTAACGGACTCCACTTTTCGGTAATGGCTCAGCATGCAGCTGAACTATAGATGTCATTGTGTAGCCGTCTGTTTCAGTATATACGTAATTATATTTGCGCCGTTCCGTGTTGCCAAACAAACATTTATTAAACAGGCTAATTTTGCCATCGAGCTGTAATAATATGTACACTAACCATGGATTAATTAGTACGCTAAGATTTGCCACAGTGATTGTGCGTCTTTCAATCCAAACATAAAAATTAGCGCCCAGAATTGGTAATAGCTTTGTTTAAATTGCGCCTCCGCGGCTGCCTGTTGCCAATATACCTTTTTGGAATTCTAATGCATCGCACGTTTCGTTCGCTCTTTCTAACCATGAATACGATATTGAGAATTTTTAATCCAAGGTTGTATAAAATTTTTTAATTATTAAATCTACGAAAAATGATATAACGTCATCAGTTATGACAATATAAACGTCGCTCGCTTGCAGTCATACCACTCACGGGGCACTAGTGGGTTGACACAGATTTTAGTTTATTTTAAACTGCATGTTTGCTAGATCACAGCTGGTATTAGACAGATTCGCCTCTCAGAGGTAATGGTAAACATTAATAATTTGTGTAAATTTTAATAGTAACCCTGAGGGGCGGAAATAAATGCAGGCCATGCGTTCTCGATATAATAGGCATAAGGCTTAGTCTTCGCTTAGGCTAAGGTCCTTATATGAGACATACGCTAGACGTAAGCCTAATTCGAGGGCTGCTGCCCCGAACCTCCCGCTCTAAGCTGTTCTTTTTGTAACGTTGTAACATACCGCTCTTCTTGGTTACGTCAGCTCTCTTTTTCAATAAATTGTGTTGTGCATATTGCCTATAACATTGCAAGGCAGTTGTATATACAGTCGGTGATATTACATGGTAGCTGGCAGTTGTAGTTACGGTCTCTAAAACTGCACTCATTTTATAGACATTGTAGTCCCGTTGTCTGCAGCCTGTACATATAGGCACTACGATTGCACAAAGATACAGGTATGGTACTTGCAATTGCACGTTGTTGTAGATATGGTATCAACCATTGAAGGCAAGCTATAAATATAGACGATACCATTACTGTAGCAGCGTAGTCATAGTCATCAATATTTCACTCGACATGTGGTAATAGAAGTGTGTTATTAGCATTCTGCGGGCAATGGAACACCATTGTCTTCAGTCTGCGTGTAATGGAAAACCGTTGTCTTCATTTTGTGTGCAATGAAAAACAGTTTTCTTCATTTTCCGTGAAATGGTAAGCCGTTGTCTTGATTTTGCGTGCAATGGAAAGCCGTTGTCTTCAGTTTGCTTGACTCAGTTGCGCGACATGTCTACGATGTGCAATTCGTACACACACTTCTGTGTGGAAGACGTATTAAGGCACTGGATTCCCAAACTTAGTCATTTTAAGATATTTAAGTAAATTTTCGAATGGTTGAAAAATATACTTGCACGCGCTGGCTATTTCACACGCCTTGGGTGATTACCCGGTGGTCTTTAGCGCAATGCGCAATTTGGAACACTTGGGGCCATTCACAATGCCCCTTATGGATTTATACCCTTAGGTACATATTAAAACTAAATCATGAAACAAATGTTGACCTCATTTCCCACCATCGGTTCGAAAGTTTGTGCCCACCTAACTATAAATTTGCATATGTTGCAGTCAAAGCTATAATCTATATTTTGATAATTATACACACATATAGAACGGAGTTGAAAGATGCTAATGCACACCATGACCGGTACATCTCAGACCTAATCCATAGCTAAAATCAAAACACGAGGTTTTATTTGCATTATCTGACTGGTGCCTCAGGCCCGTTGGGAGTGTGTACGACAAAAATTAATAAATACAACACAGCGATTATATTATTTCACGCCCTAATCAAGCACTACGATTGTTCCTTGCTGGTACCATGCACGAAATAATAATGTAAGATCGCCCGGATACTATCATTTGAGTTCCTCTGTGTTCCCTGGGATAAATGAAATTGGCCCGTATTCATTCAAACACGAGCGTGACTGACAATGACATATTACAATTAAAAGGCAAACACTTTATTTTTACACATGTGCAAAACAATACATGTACGAAATTATGTAGCCGAATCACACCCGCCAGTGTCCGGTCGTCCCATTATTGATTCAAAGTCGCTATTTTAATCTGTTTTATAAATCCCAGGAAACTCGGGCCGTTACACAGGGCGAACACGTGGCGGGCCGCGGGCAGGCGCGCGACGCGGAGGGGGCTAATCTCCAAAGATGGGTATCGGGTGATTTGTAAAGGGCGATTAGGTGGAAAGAGGGGGATCATGGGCTACACCAACCTCCTATAAGAATGTATAATATAATTTTTAATCACTCAGTGGAGGATTTTTAGCTCGGAAATGTTGAAATGGATAGTAGAAAAGTAGACAAATTGAAGAATAACGAAATTTGTAGTCCGTATTTTGGAGATCCAGTATTTGGAAATCGAAAATCTGGAAATGAAGAATTGAACAAATTGATAATTGGCAGTCGGTTAAATAGAAATGATAATCATGAATGGAGAATTCGGAAATCAGGAGCTTGAAAACCGGGAATTAGAATCGGAGATATCAAAAGTGAACCTGAAAGCCGGGAATCTGATTTGAAAAGAGGGATTTGGAAATATGGAATGTGATAGTCTAAAACTTTTGAATATAGATTTAGGCATCGGCAATTAGGAAATCCAGAATATGGCAATCGAGAATTTGATAACTGTTAAGCAGTGAGTTAAGAATTTGGTATTTCTGATCATGAATTTAGCAGAAACAATCCTGATCTGGGAATTGGCATTTGCTAATTTCTAGGTCCGAATTTGGCATGAAGCTTCGCGAATTGCATAGAAACAAGGAGCGAAATTAAGAAAATACTAAATGGAGCTATAGTCTAAATTTTGAGTAATTTTGTCAATCAATCATTGTAATGACCTAGAAATCGTTATGCAAGATTCACGTTGTATTGGCCCCGCTATTTGGGAGTTTTATCTTCTGTAGTCCACACCAAAC
Source organism: Trileptium ribeirensis (assembly GCA_030248225.1). Classification (NCBI taxonomy): domain Eukaryota; kingdom Metazoa; phylum Nematoda; class Enoplea; order Enoplida; family Thoracostomopsidae; genus Trileptium; species Trileptium ribeirensis. Next base: position 6,021 of record JASANE010029737.1, read on the forward strand.
AGTACGAATGGTATAAGTCTCAACCACACCAAATCTTTGTTAATACTAAAACTGAGGGTGTTCAAAACACATGTCGAATTGTCTACTTCATAGGGAGTGTTCCTTACCATCGTTTCGTTAGCATGATGCTATCGTTAACCTTACTCCAAATGTTATATGCGACTGCTGAAGTGAAAACTCTGGAGTTGACTATGGAAACAAACTTAAAAATAATTCGTGACTAGAAGTCTTCATTTTCATGTCATGGCACTTCCAGTTGCCCACTGTAGCGATATTTACCGATACGATTATTTCCACAGCCTGAACAATTTAGACATAGGTTGAGGTGTCAGTCACAGACTAAGTATTTAGACAGTGACTGACACCCCGTAGTTTCCCGTGCAAACGGTATGTTAGTTACCCCATCAATATCTCAAATAGACATCTATGGTGTAGACGACACTGTTTCCGGTCGAATGTGCCCAATACTGACGTCGAATGTGCCAGTACTGACGTCGAATGTGTCTTAATACTAAAAATCGCAGTCATTGAAATAAAAAGTAATTATTACACGCACAAATTTCGTTGATTGCGAGTGGCACCGCTCAATTGATAATTTTACTCAAACTTTGGGCACGGCTATTTCTTGGGCATACAATGCGCTCTATCAGATTCCCGAAAGACTCAATTACTGCGGCGACGAAATTTCATAACTACAAGTAGAACAAAAGATTGCGCATATAGAGCAAATATGAAAATTTCAAGAAGTATATAACTCATGGTTCCAGCCAGACGGCGCAACTACAACAAATGCTAAGAACGTAACAAATCTTTTGTCTAAAAAATGTTGAAAAATCTACGGAGAACCGGCATTTTGAAAGACTTTCTAAATCGCATCATCAAAATTATTATTTATCGGTCTATTATATAAACCTCGCATATATATTGCCATATGCTTATTACATGCACACACATAATCATCTTTTCCTCTTTGTCGGCTGCAATAACACTGCCGTGATCTCTCATAATGCACTGGAAATCTTCCAATACAATTTAGATTTTAAATCAAAATTGCATTCGTATAACAAATTTTTCAAATTTTTAGTAATGAAATATTGTTTAAGGGTCATTTCACGAAACCATGTCATTTTAGTCGGGGGGGGGGGGCTACATCGGCACTTTTTGGCCCATACCACCAGTCTCTTGTAAGGAAATTTAATGTCGCTGTGAGATGTAGTAATAGCATATCCGACGATCATAACGGTCTATGGTGGACCTCTGTACCCCAAACATAGCAGGAGCCAGAGGCCCTCAACCCGGGTTGGTCAAATGAAGCCAAAAACACATGTCCTAATATAAACGTTCGCCGTATCGCGAGCACGTGATACATATATGTGTTTTTCATTTCCATGTGATCCATTGGTATTTGCTAATTTTTCCGGAAAAACTTGGGAGTAAGCATCGACACTGAAGCTGACGTCAAGCTGCCGAAAATTTTTTTCGTGACATGTAGCCCCCCCCCGACCAAGGTCATATCTGGCAGCTTTCAGACGCTGGTAAATAACGTAAAAGTGCACTAGCGCCAAAAATGCTATATAACGGTAATCGCAATCAGTACAGGTGTTATTGAAAAAAAAGAATATCAGCGTCTGTCCATGTGTTATTTCATTATGAGGTCGAAGGTCATAAAATGCCAAAAATGGGGTATGCAAAATGTAGCCCCGCCGACCTGACCAAACTTAAATTTAAAAAAGCCAAATTTAGCATACAGTCTTACAATAGGCCGGATATAGACACAGTAAAGCCCCACTAGAATCGACCCATCTATTAAAAATTTTTAATGAAAATGTAGCCCCCCCGACCTGGCGTGTAGCCCCCCGACCTGTAGCCCCCCCGACCGCATGTATAATAAAAGTAATCCAAGGTCGCAAGAATCATATTAGTATATAAGTTCACCATCATTGCACTATGATATGGGGCCGTGCTGTTAACTGGGCAGCTAGGAAACCCTTCTGCCTGCCCGCACATCTATTACACGCATTGTCCTTGGTATCATCACTTAAATGTAAACTGGTCATAGATCAATTGTATTTGTTTTACACCAGCTTACATCTAGAATGTATAGAAGTAGCTAAAGTTTGGCGCGTTGCATGTTGTAGGAAGCTGTAGCCCCCCCCCCCGACCTGAGGTGTAGCCCCCCCCCCCGACCTGAGGTGTAGCCCCCCGACCTGAGGTGTAGCCCCCCCGACTCAACATATCGGGGTGCCATTTTTAACAAGGCCTAAGGATCTGCCTGAAAATTTTTTTCAGACGTCCCCCGCTCATGTTTGGTTTGTGAGCATAAAATGGTATGTGTAGGTGCTGTCTCCGTTGCGCTAGAAAAACTTCTGCGACAGGCTTGTTCTAAATTGGTCGATTTTAACCCCAATAATGTTCTAGCAGCATCAATTTTAGGTCGCAAGTGCTCCAAATGGCTTGACTAGGACCATTTTGGATGGACTTGCATAAAAACAGACCATGGTTCGCGTGTCACTCCGTCAACACTACAGAATAATGACTTATTTCGGATTAAAATTTGACCCCCAGGGGGGCCCTTTCCAACCCCTGTAGCAGGTTTCAGGTAGCTCGTTTTGCATAGAGACCTCGATATTCGAAAAATTCAGGGTTTTTTACATCGGAAGGGGTCTAGACACTGTACATTCGAAAACGTTTCATTTTGGCTTCAAAAAGTGGTGTTTCAAAAGTACATGGTTTCGTGAAATGACCCTTAAGTATCAATAGTTATATTATTTTTAGAACATAATTAATTTGAACACTTTCAAATTCGATTTAGGCACTTAAGCCTTTTTAACAAAAAGTCACCGTAAATGTCGTGTGTGACACTATATATACCTTTTTAGATCTTTATTTAGTATAATTATGATGCGACATTAACTTAGTTATGCTAATAAAGCAATCATAAATTCCAACTTAATAGTTACCGCAGCTAAAGGATTATAATATATTTAGAGTAGTTATCCTAGAAATAGCATAATATTGCTAATATATATTTATCATAAACATTTTAAAATGTACGTACATGTTTACAGATACAGCTTCGTTAAAATAAACATTTCATCCACATCAAATCTCTTATGTCATCTACATATTGAGGCAAGCTTCACACCTTGTTTTACAGCTTTTACATTAGGTATAACCTTCAACTTAGAAGATATGGTGCTGTTGATAAATTTAGAATCTTTAGAAACAATCGTAAACAATATCAACATCATGTGTATGATTGCGAGTGTAACTAAGTGACATCGATATTCCAAAAATATTCGTCTCGCAAAGCCACTGGACACACAACGGTTAGAAAAGCAAACAATATTTTAATTAATGTAGTGTACGGAATATCTAGGAATATTTAAATATATACCTCCCAGTATTGTGACCGTGGTTCAGAGGCAGTGTCTCTGAATTCGGGTTGGCAGGACTCATCTTTCCATCCCTCCTGGGCTGTTACATTTAGTAAAACAAGCACGACAATCAACTATGGCGGCGACGCCACTTATAGCTCCAGGTACAACACTGAAATTTGGACTTAAGGTAAAGGTCGGGATCGCAGATTGGCAGTGCCCCGTTATTTTAATATTTAACTTTATTCATTTTAATAGTTGGGTGTTTCCTAGAAGGCTTCCAGCCCTAAATTCACAAATTTCCAAGTTTATAGCAGAGATTTTGGTACCGCTCCACTAATGCGGCGTTTACGTTATAAGTTTCCCGCTACGTGGAAGTTTTGTCCACGTACAGCCTACGTAACACCGTTAATGATATAGAGTACAGAACACCAACAGTATATTCTAAGCAATTATATATGGTGTTTCAGACACTATCAGCACAAATGAATGGTGTTATGGACACCATAAACTTCTAGCTAATGGTTATAAAAATCCTTTGTGAAGATACCTTGTTGTTTCTCCGTAGCAGGGAGTTTATACAGTACACGCTTTGACCATGCACTTCCTACGCAAACTTTTAAACGGCATGGTTTATGGATATAATCAATTAGCCTAAATAATTTGAATTTTCACTTAGCTAATTTTCCCGCCTTTTTTAAACAACTGTTTAAATATAGGTGTCGAAGACGCCAAAGTGTAATTTACACGGTATCCGCGATAGCATTACCTGTGCTACATTGTATGGTCCTTATGACTACCATGCACCATGGTATGGTCGTGATCACACAGGGACAAATTTTCCACATGGCGGGCGTTTTATAACCTAAACGCCGCATAAGCTCGATGAAATGTCAGAACATGTGTATTTTGTCCGTATTTATAATTTTTATCGATTTTTTGGATCCGAAATGGGACGGAACCAATCGTGGTTTCCCAAATTTTCGAAAAAATTTTTTTATCAGAATATATATAATTTTATAAACTATTGGAACTGCCTTGAGGATCTGAGTCGAACAGTGGCAAAATGAATTTAGTAATTTCATTTGTTGATGACTTAGGCTTAGTCTAAGCCATATGATTTTATATCAATGGTAATAACTCCTCAATCCGTGAGGTAAATTTACACCATTCGAGTCAGCACGTCAATGCGGTTTGAACGGTATATAAAATTAGACATTTATGGCGAGGAAATTATTTCAAAAATTTTGGGTGCCACTTTGAACCAAAAAAAAACTAAAAATTTTTGTCATAAATTATGGTTGAAATTTATTTTTCTGAACCGCCTCGCCTAGATGAGTGGAATAGTACCACAATTTCCGTTGTAGCATGAAAATTGATCAGTTTCGAACTGGGGTGTTTTAGGAAAGACACAAATTGTGCTATAGATATATGTGATTAGACGACATTAGAAGGAACATATCAAATTGCATATCTGAAATATATTTTCTGTACAATTTATTTGTGGAAATTTACAGCGTGATACTCCTTTAAAAATATATAAACATCTGCATTGTGGAACTATTTTTGCGTTCCTTTTAATAAAAATGTGTTGAGCACGTTAGATGGAAACGATATCTATTAAAGCGCAATTTAACTGCGCAGTCTTTGATTTTTACAAATACCTATGGATATCATATTCAAAATAATACTTAGTATGAGCAGTTGATAATTGCTGATATCATGCGAACTACCTAAACTTTTTGTATTTTGGTTTACTGCAGTAATAAATCTTCAGCGGAGAGAAAAATGGAATTTTGCATTATTTGTATTTGGCAAAGGCGAAACAACACAGACCGCAACGTACAGCTCCGATTAGAGGTTAAATTGCTTGTCACACATATACACTATGCAAGTATTATTTGTAAAAGATGATTTTTGTGCACAAATTTGCATTTCCTGAAAAGAACACGAATTTATGTGTTTTTAGCTCTGTACCATTAATTATTCACCTTATTACATGGGTGATACACAGGAGAACATGAAATTTTCACGCCACTCATTATCTAAGCATTCACAGCGCTGTTGAAACTGCTAGCTTTTGTAAAAAAGTCCTAAAACTAAACTGGGCTTTTCGATAAAAATATGGAGAACAAGAGTATTGAACTTGTTTAGGAAATTCATTCACTAATCATATTTTTTGAATGCATTTTTCAATCTCTCAGCTCGTAGAGTTATGCAGCTCGAGGAGCCATGCAGAATTACTACTGTGTGTCAGTTTGGATTCAAGTTGGAGTAAAGAGTTCATTATGGAATAATTTGTAAAAATGCATGTATTTTACTTTAGACGATGATATAGTCGTTTTTCGGCTTACACCAACTCTCACCGCTTAGATTATATAATTAACAGAAATTTGTTGTTGTCTTTATTAGGAGAAGTCTTATTTCTAAATCAAGATCTCTTGTGTTTAAAGAAAGAACATGGACGTTATGTGAATTTTGTGCATTGAATAAAATGTCCATATGCTGTGTACTTCTACTTCCCTTAACTTGCTTTTGAGTTTGCTATATTTCTTAAGTTAGGAAGGCAAATTTGCAGTAATCCGGGAGAAAATAAATTTTAGATATCATTCAGCATACCTGATACGCGGTTACCGGAGTAATCGACTGGCGTATCCGGATACCCGACGCATAACCCGGGCACCACGGCAGGTCGGTTACCCGACACAGAGTAGCTGGAGCAGTGCAACTACTTAGCATTGGAACCAACAAACTCAGCATTTCAAGTAGATATAGTGCCAACCATTTCTATCTGAAAAAATGAATTCAATCGGCGTCGCGAGAAAAAATCTTTCAAGCACAGAAATAATCTAGATATGTATAATTTGCCCGAATAGTAAGGAAATTAGTACTTAACATTCAGAACTTTTACAAAATTTACAGTTTTTCATTAATATACAGTGAAAAAATAATTTCCTAAACTAAAAAAGCAATCCATTCAGAAATTGCCTTAATGCTATGGAAAATATTTCATGTTAATATATGCCAGGGTTATATAAGAAATATTTGTCTTAACATTATTCAGTACTAAGGTTTATAGTGCACTGTTATTACGTTTATTGACTATCGCTATAATAAGTTTGAGAACAACATTTAACCTACAATTTTATTACAATTACTGATTGTTTGGCTGTCGAGCTTGCATTGATGTCACAAAAACTTTGGAGTTTTTGAAAGTTATGAACTGTAAATTGGTCTAAGTTTATGCCACCTACTGTCTTGCAACAGTGCTACATATGTTAGATTCCAACACTTCGTTTTATTAGATACAGCAATGTAGCATTAAATTCAAATAATCACTCATAAAAGAATCTCAAGTTATCACATAGGAACGGGTGTGAACACAATGAGATTATGTCTCATTCGCCTTGTTGGTAACCTACACCATACCATTACCGACACTACACTGCCTTTGTCTGACAATGTCATTAGGAGCACTATGGTATTCGAGACGCCATATAATGGTTGTATACAAAGCACTCATTGTGGACAAATTTTTCACATGGAGAGATCCTTTACAACGTAAACCCAGCATGATGTTTTTTAAAATAATGGCTTTTGGAGTATATAGTTCAAGCAACAACAAATAAAGTAAATTGCTCAATGCAATGTTTAAATTCTTTTTGCCTTTACGAATGTTTTGTTAAATTTGAACATCTGAAGAATAAATCAGATGTGTGCTGAATTATGAAATTTAGTTATTAAATATCGATTGTTTAAAAATAATAATGTCAAACAGTATTACAATTAAAGTAATTTTGAGATACATATATACTTAATTGCTATTACGATTAATAACTTTGTTCGTTACACTGTAGGTACTAGAGACCGCATCAGGTTCAGATTTTCAGGCACAATCTGACCGGATCTTACCCCACCGCAGTCTCTCAACTATTCGGTATATTCAGCACAAAATATCTTAAAAGAAAATTGTAAAAGATGTTAAAAATATGTATTCGCACTCCAGTATATTTTGTGCTGTGCTTTACGTATGGCGTATGTATTACATGAGCATTCTGATTGATGACAGCTGGGCCCAACAAAGTTGACGTTAAGATTGTGCAAAATTCAATATTGCGGGTAGATAGAGCATCCTATACGGCGTCATTTTAGGTCAATCGGTAAACTCGATGTGACTCAACAACTCGAGTTTGATATGTGACAAAATCCGATCTGACCCAAGTCGACCCCTTCCGACCTGGCCTGGACCTAAGCCTACTGTGGCCTCTAGAACCTACGACGCATTTGGTACTCCTTGTCAGTTCCATATTACTTTGTGCAAAGGTATGATATTCGGTAATTTACTCTGAAGTTAAATCATGACACATCATGATACTGCTTAGTAGTTAAGGACAGTTATGAAAGAGTGCTAATACATTTCTAAAAATAAATACCGTATCAACAACAATCTAAGCGGATGTTGTTTGGCGTTGTGTAGTTCCATAACTGTCATTTCACAGTTTTCATTCAATGTGCCGAAATAAATATTATTACCTTTCTTACAAAAGTTTGGTGACTAGTTCCAAACAACATGTGGTTAATGTGGTTCGCAGGTAAGAATAACTGAGATTATAACTTTAACATCCAGAAGTGTGAAATATAGTTTTTGTTTGGCAGCAGTGTTCACGGAATCTACAGCCAACAACAGTAGATGGTTCTACCCTACACGTCTCAAAGGAATTCCTCTTGGGAATTATATACCACTGAATATATTAGAACCATTAATTACTTGACAAGACTACATTATTAAGACACATCGAATCGCAGACCGAATATTTTCTAGTTTCGCTTTAGTCGTATAATAATCATGAAAAAAGGCAGATGTTCTTCCATGGAGAAAAATTTTTGACAACAGTAGATAGAAAGCTATGTGCACAGAAAATAAAGGGTAATTATCGATGACTTGCTTTATGGAAAGGTTGTGCGTTGAAACATTTTTGCTGTCGACTTCATTTTAACAAACAAACAGAAAACTGACTTCATTCAAACTAGGACAACATAATACTAAACAATGATAACTAACTAACTTACATATTATGATCTGCTCTACAATGATCCTACTCTCTACAATGATATGATATTTTAATTTCATGAATACTTTCTTGATAACTATGTATCTATTTTTTGACATTTTGTCAAAACGACAGATAACCTTTTTTTCTTGTTTTGCTAATATCTGAAATTTCTTTGATCAAACAATAATAATAATTATATTAATACTAAATAGATTATCATTTTCGTACGCGACGTTTTATAGATGTAATATTTTCATTGTTATTTGCATTTTAATTTGGTACAGGTTGCCTGTTGACTACAGAAATTTTTACAAGTATGATGGGCAAAACTTTTCGTCAGGACTGGAAGATACAACAGATACTGTACGAAGTGTCAGGCAAAACAGTTAATATAAAAATAGTGCTCCTTTAGTGCATCCGGATATTAGCATTGATCCTACTTTTCTAAATCAGTCCAGACGTGGATACTAATGCAGCAATTGTCTGCGACATCATAGTATTTTTCAGGGTATTTTAGGATAGTATTCATTGCTACTGTATAGTTTGGTATGCTGTAGACTACACCATAAAATCTATGCGAATGTTGAATGATGTCAGATACAACGTAGTGTTCATGGTACTCCTTGTGTATTGTGTTTGTATGTGGTGTTACTGTCTCCGACAAAAATGCAGTGAGTACATTTATACGCTATAGGTGTCTCATACACTATAAGTTTTATTATATGGTGTAATTATGCACTGTATAGAACTAGATGGCATAGCGTAGACCGTTGGTGGCCAAAGCTTTCACATGCTGGGTGTCTTATACGTAAACACAGCATAAATTCCAAATACTTGCAGCATAAAACTAAATATGAGTACCTGTTAATGAACGATGGTTTAACAAGAAACTTGCTTAACTATCGTATACTAAATTTCAAAGATTTATAGTTTAAAATTCAGTATGCAATATCCAGCTATAAAATAAAATTTATTAACCATAGTATGCAACAAAATTCATATGACAATTGGTAAGAAAATTGACAGTGGATTATGTACGAAATTACATACGCAATATATTTATAATGTTTTGCTAAGTAGGATTGTACACAGTTAGAAATATGATTCCAAAATGGTATTATATATTTACGTGCACTATATATATTGACAGTTACCTGTAAAATTAAATATAGTTAAGCGCCCTATATATAACTGCCTGTGCCTACCATGTCGAGCTCGATATTGTCAATCATATTTAAGTGTTATAACCACGAAGTAGTATTGTCTTAGACACAGCAAAGTTATTATACACAATAAATTTGCTGTATTGGCATATATCTAAAGTAATGTAATCAAATTCGAAGATAAATTATAACTTTTTTCTAAATTTACAGTAATTCGGTGCGCATCTTATTTTCAATTATCGTGATTCTATAAATCAGTTGTTAACAATAAACTGCCGATTCTCTAGATATGGTAAAATATTTATAATAGACCTGAGAAAGAGCCTTCAGCTTCTGGCTCGGTTCGGCTCTTCGTGACCCACGACCAGCTCGGCGCGGCTTTCACAAACAGATCTTAGGCTCTGGCTCGGCTCGGCTCTTCGCGAACCATGTCGGGCTCGCTGGGCTTGGCTGTTCCGATGAAAATCCAGGCTGAGCTCTGAGGGCCCTAATAATAAACTTTTGCGTTTCAAGGGAGAATATAACATGCAAACGACTAGTGTATAGTAACATTTGGAGTATTTAAGAGCAATTCGATGTTATATTGGCTGATCTAGCTGTTGGCTGACTTTGTACGATACACCGGCAGTTTATATTTCTTGTTTTAGAAAATAGATTTTAAGAGCAGACCGCAAATTTTTTTGATACAGTAGGCTCGGTCTCATATACATATTTTCGGCTTTAGCTCTACTCTTCCAACAGAGCCTAGCCAAGCCGAGCAGCCGGAAGCCTAAATGTTCAACTCAAATTTACAATAAGTAAATGCTCCTATTACAGTACACACACAGTGTAATTCTGTAGTGTTAAGTTTAGTGTCATCGAAGCGGCTACGTTGCTTTAAATAGTGCTTTTGCAACACGTTGAGTGTATGGTTCCATGAGCATCAGCTGAATCCTTCGCTGTATTATTAACCATAATAATTAAACGTATTATGAATAATAACAGAGGAATAAACGTCAATGTATTAGTTGCAGATCCGAGAACCTAGATATGCGCTGCGTTTCTAAAATCAAAATAAGTAGCGAAAAAGACATCAGGTTTTTTGACGAAAAGCTAAGTTTGAAATTTCCGAATTAATTACGTTAAAATGACCTAAGAACTATAAAAATCGCTGAATTAAATTCTATTCATTCTAACGCTTACAGAAAAAACTTCTACATATCACTCTGTTAGGTTTTGCAACTTATCATGCAAGCTTACGAGATCAAATAATAATAATTGGTAATTGTTTTTGCAAATCCAACGCTATCAAAAAGAAACAGAAAAGTAACATAAAGCAATGTTTTTATTTACGCGAATACATGATTTTATTCATTTGAAAGTCGATTTTGTATGAGATAACTCCTAGAGCAAATTGTTCAAATGCCAAAGGTTCATACAAAAAAGCTACTCAACGACTGTCCAGAACGCCAATAGATATTTGTCATACAATGGTAGAACTCTCAGACGTCATCTATAGGAATTTACCTTCATATACATTTTTTAATTTATCTATAACTGAATTTCTGAAATAGTATGTATAATTTTGGACAGAAGAGTACAATCTTTATTATATCAGTTATTTTTAGGTTATAATCTTTAGAAGCCCAGTATATAACTTTTAATGCTGCAATGATCTTTCACAATGATTTATAATCATAGTTAATAAGTTATGGAAAGTTTATCGATTATACGATGCTTACTATAATAAAATCTAAATTTAATCCGCCGTTCACTGGTCTAGCTGCCATTAGTCTTTTATTGTTTCATCTGGCTCTTCCATCGAGTAAGTTGACAACAAGAGTTTGTAACTTAGTTCATGTAATATGAAAATGAGCTACAGCAATGTCACAAGTTAGCTGTGATACGGCATGCCGTGAATTTACATATTTGTACACATGGTTGTACAGATTCCCCGTTTTACCTCATGTTATTGCACTCGTTTCAACTGATCAGAACGACCGTACAAATCTCTAAATAGCATAATGAATACGAAACTGACCAATGTTACAGCTCAGCTGCAATAATGTATAAAACAGATAATGTGTTGCACGCATGAGGCACATTTAGGCCGTATAATCGCCTACATATTTTTAAGTATGTTTGTATGTTATGGTAATACAAACTTGGGTTAAGCGTTATAAACTGCACAAATCATCCTCTTAGCTGATAGTTATTGATGGAATATGGTGGGTTCTCTTCCCCTAATAATCGGTCTCACCAAGCTTAATTTCCGCCCCACCTGAAGACTGAGTACCATACCTCATCCCAACCGCGCCACGCCGGTTTGCGGCAATTTTTTTTGCAAGAACTGATAATAATATGATGTAAATTGTTAAAAATTTGGGGAAAATTGGCTGAAAATAAGAGAAATTAGGAAAAATTTATCAAAAATAGTCAACAATTAAGGGAAATTTTAGACAAAATTAGGAAAATTTTTTTGTTTCAAAAAAATTTCAAAAAATTACCATCCGTGGCGTACCCTGGTTAGCATACCACCCACTGTGATCTTCTACACCCCTAAGCGGAGGACCTGCAACAACTGTAAGTTTAATAATAACCTACATAATGGTCTTCACGTGAAGAAACTGTGCAAATAGACCATGATTGTTGCTTGTATAATAGAAGCAAATATAACGTTTTGTGCAGTTAACCTGATTCTATTTTACCAGATCCGACGAGAATGTCATCTTCGCATTGGCAATAAAGACACATAAATATTTTTTTAATAAACAACCAAATAGGCTTGAGTATTTATAATGTGACTAAATATCTATTTAACTTGCTCGTCAGGGGCAAATCTTGCCAATGCGTAATTGTTAAAATAGTATGTCAACTACAAATCAAATTATGGTTAGACCGTGCTTATATTGCAAAACATAGTAACATTGATATATCTATTGTTATCACTAAGATGAATTCATTAATGAAATGTTAAATAATCGACGCTTGTTCATGAAGTAATTTCGATATAGATATATAAACGGGATGAGGCGTTTCATTTTATTGTATTCCTTGTTGCTCTACACCGGCTGTGATACGTCTGCTGTACATCAGCTTTTCATGATGACAGGACTTCAGCTGTCCGAGTCACTGGTATGCTTTACCAGCAACTGAAATGTTAATAATCGACGCTTGTTCATGAAGGAATTTCGACATAGATATATAAACGGGATGAGGCTTTTCATTTTATTGTATTCCTTCTTGCTCTACACCGGCTGTGATAAGTCTGCTGTACATGAGCTTTTCATGATGACAGGACTTCAGCTGTCCGAGTCACTGGTATGCTTTACCAGCAACTGAAATGTTAATAATCGACGCTTGTTCATGAAGGAATTTCGACATAGATATATAAAGGGGATGAGGCTTTTCATTTTATTGTATTCCTTGTTGCTCTGCACCGGCTGTGATAAGTCTGCTGTACATCAGCTTTTCGTTATGATTGGACTTCAGCTGTCTGAGTGACTGGTATGCTTTACCAGCAACTGAAATGTGTAACTCAAAGCTGTAACGCAAGTTCCTTAATACAATGTCACAGACATGAAAAAGTCTAATTCGTTTGCAAGGTTATGAGTGTATGAGGAATATGCTAAGTTAAACGGTTTGTTTTAAAATATTTAGAACATAGGTGGCGATGGGGGGTAGGCTGTATCTTAAAAGGATGCGAACCTCCTCTCAAGCCAAATCTACACATCCTCAGCACCGAACGCACGCGTAAAATATTGGCAAAATTGACAAAAATTGAAATTTTGCACAAATTGGCACAAATTAGCAAAAAGTGATGAAACTTTTTGCAAAAATTGGGTAAAATTTGCGAAAATTCAGAAAAATTCTAGCGAAGTCGAGAAAAATTATGAATCCTACAAATATTTAGAAAATTACCCCCTCCCTAGTATACCCCCACGCCGCCGAGATTTTGATTTACTTTCTCTAAGTGGACAGACCTTCAACATCTGTGAGTTAGAATCAAACCGAGTGGTAGAGTTGATGCTGTCGTATAAAATGAAACTCGTTTAGTTCCAAAAGGCGCCTATTTTTACAATGCTTTCTCAATAAAGCGTGAAATTAAGATGAAATAATTTTGGAGTCATAAGTAGGCAGTTATATTATGTAATAATTTTCTCCAAAGTTTTTCGAAATTTATATTATCATAGATTCGAGCTGTTCAGGCTTATTTTACAGTATCACTCAGAGACTAAACGAAATCCTTTGTAATAAGCACCAACTAGGCAAGGTCTTACATTAGTTGAAAGTGATGTCCGTCGATGTGGGAAGAAAATAAATATATGGCCAAAAATCCAACAAGTAATAGCATTTTTTGATCAGAAAAATGTATTGTGCACTACATTTTAGCACCGAAGGTCTCTAATATTTGTAGCGCTAGTCCACACATAGTTATAAATATCTCGCAGGAACTACAAACGCATCACATTTCGAAACTGGGAATATTAAGCTATACGATACTTTGACAAATTTAAGAGAAACGTGAATGGGAAATTGCGCTAAGATTTACCAAAAAATTGCTGAGTTAGCCCTGCTGGACAAATTATGATATTATGGAGATCAAAAACATATCATTCTTAATATTACCTTGAAAAATATCTTCAATTTCTATAATTATAACGATGTGCTCAGATTATAAAATGTTCTTTTACAGTAATTTGAGATTTTGATA